>JANTQJ010000788.1:0-10528 GCA_032989685.1 Arthroderma sp. PD_2
GGGGGGGGTTAGTATATTTATTGTATAGGCGCCGACAGGGTTGGAAGAGGAAGTGTAACTAAACATGTTTTGTTGTCTATAGAAACTCGAGTTACTCTACATTATTCCGTGACTACTTCTGCTAGCGGGTGTATTGACCTGCAGAAACTAAATCTTCCATAGGCCATACAGATAAAAGGGTATTATATTAATTTCTGTTAATACAGTTGAGAAAAGTAGAGCGAGCCCGAAGTTCATCAATGGCGGGAATTAGCCAAAGAAGAGGGAAAAGAGACAACCAAATTAACGAGCACAAAACGCAAGTGCGAAGAATTCAAAAACTGCAATGTACGACTACTGAATGCCTATTCATACTAGGCCGCTTTAACTATTTAACAAAGCCCCCAGCCATCCATTCCAATTCTTGGACATAATAGAAACCAACCAGAAGGCTCGAGATGCCCGAAAAGAACTTAGATCATGATCATGGATGCTCCGAAGAGAGTGGACAGGCCGACAGTGACGAGGACCATCAATGGGGCAACGGCGAATTCAGGGGCACGGAGGCCAGCAGCGGCGCCTGGGGAGCTGGTGCTGTCTGGG
Source organism: Arthroderma sp. PD_2 (assembly GCA_032989685.1). Lineage (NCBI taxonomy): Eukaryota > Fungi > Ascomycota > Eurotiomycetes > Onygenales > Arthrodermataceae > Arthroderma > Arthroderma sp. PD_2. The sequence goes on from JANTQJ010000788.1 coordinate 583, forward strand.
GAGCCACCACCACTTCCACCTCCGCTGGTGTCAGGGCCCTCAGCCTTGGAGCCCGCGGACTGGCTGCCGGGGCCGTTGAGGCCAGGACCGTCACCGGCACCGTTATCCATGTACCTCTGAGCATCGGTGGGAAGGGTTGGGAGCTTCTTGTTGCCGTCAACGTCCCAGTTAGGAGCGCTCCTGGCAGGGCATTTGCTAGCAGCACCCTTCTTGTTGTAGCCACCGTCACCGGATGGGTTCTTGGTCTTAGAGAAAGCAGACTTGAGAGCATTGAAGTCGGCGAGTTTAGATGGCTTGCTGGACTTTCCACCCTTGATTTCGACCAATCCGTAGTCACTGGGCTCCTGGGAGTATTCGTAGACGAGACCACCGGAGTAAACGCCAGTCATTTCAGTGGAGTAGAGAGCCTTGACCTCACTAAAGTCACGCTTGTTCAAGTTGCAGCCGTACTCGGAAAGGAAGATGGGAACACCGTAGTCAGTGAAGTTCTTAACCTTTTGGTCCCAGCCGGAGGTCTCGAAGGAAGATGGAGAGCACCAGGAGTAGTCGTTGAAGGCGAAGAAGTCGCTTCGCTCGTCGTCATCACCACAGTTCATATACTGGGCAGTCTCCAAACGGTTGGTATCGATATCAGCCTGTGGGGGTGTGTTTGTTAACTACTTGAACCGGCAACACGAGAGAACTCAGATTGGTAAATAGGAGGGTGCCTTACAGCAGAGTAGCCGACTGGAACCTGTCTCAAGTTGCGCTTCTTGATGAATTGACGAATGTCACGGGTGGTGGCCTTGACCCATGGGGCAACCTCGGAGGTCTTGCCATCGTTGATGACCTCGTTACCGGAGAAGAAAGCGAGGGTGTTGTCATACTTTGCGAACATCTGGACAGTAGCGAAGATGCTCTGGAGGTAGACAGCGTTGTAAGAGATCTCGGGATCTAACCATGGTGGTATTAGCACTGGTTACAATGAGACGATCACAGTGGAATGAGCGTGCATACCAGCTCGGTTGATAGAGTACTTGGGGGTGTTGACATCAAGGACGAGGTAGATGCCAGCATCCGCCAACATCTTCATGCACTCATCGTGGTTCTTGGAGTTGTCGATAGAGTAGACACGGATGGTGTTGAGGCCGAGGTCCTTGAAGTTCTCGATGTCTCGCTTGCAGGTGTCGGGGTCGGCGATGGGATCAACGATCTTGGAGGAGCCACCCTATTACAGAGACTCTCTTAGCATATGTTCTCGAATGGATGATGGTGATATTATTCATAGTAAAACGTACTGGCTGGTAGTCTCTATAGACAAGAGTATTAGCACAAGATCATCCCACTAGCTTCAGTAGAGGAAGCCAACTTACACTCCGCGAATATAGAAACGCTCATCTCCCTTGAAGAATGCTATTCAACGGTGAACCGATTAGCCACCATGATCCTATAAACCATCCCTTCTCATTGTCATTCTCAGCCCGGCGGAGGGGGGTCGTACCATTTCCCTTGACGGTGACAGGAGAGATGGACTCAGCGAGAGCAGACGAGGCTCCGAGGGCAACGGCCAAAGCAGCAATAGTAGCCTTCATGATGCTATTTGTCTTTAGAATATATCGAGTGATTGAAGTCGAACGAAGCGATGGAGTTGAGAAAAAAAGGGCGAGAAGTGGGCGATTTAAAGAGTGATAGCCCAGGGAAGGAGACGCCTAAACGAGCGTGTATCTCGCTTTCCTTATAGCGAGTGAAAGTGGTCGAATTGAATGGGAGAAGGAGAATTGAAGCTGAAGAAGAGGAAGAAAAAGAGAGAGAGAAGACGAGGAAGAGGGCGAAAAGTGTCTCTCCCTATGTATGGAATCACGGCCAATTGGGATTCTGCATCCAACTTTTTCGCCCAGCGACTGTTTTAGTTTCCTTCTCCACCAAGCAAGCCCATGCCGCGTAAGATGGTCAGGGGTTAAGTATTAAGTACTTCTATTAGCTGAGACTGCTACTCTCTAATGCAAGTCACTGCTACCTCCATCGGCGGGAAGGATCTCTTCTCGATCGGCCCTAGAAAAACTGGGGGAGTGCATCGAGGATTGGATGAACCCTTCGACCCCTTGTCCATGCATCGAACTTCGGTGGCGGTGGCAGAGACCACGATGAAGAGACAGCAAAAAAGACGAGCAGGGGCGCTTCGGGTCTGATGACAATGACGATGAGACGGTCAGGGGTGAAAGAGAACGGAAGAGAGGAAGAAGAAAAGATGAAGAGCTCTTCTTTCGACCAGAACGCGGCACAATCATCTCTCTCACCCCCTGATGATCTCAATATACTCCTTTTTTTACCGCTCACAACCCACTTGTTTCACACTGCAATGAAGCTGCACATCTTCAAGAAGCAGCTCGCTGGCGATGGCCGTGATGGAGTTGGCTTCTTGGCTGTTGTATCAACGCCATGATAGGAGGTTTTCTTGGTCAAATCAGGGGAGATTCGGGGTCAAGAAGTCTTCAACACCACTTGAACAGCTAATACAAGGAGAGCCAGCCTTTTTAATCACTAAGGCTACTTTAACACGTTCTCTATGTTGAGGAACTGTTATCTTGGATGCATCTAACTATTACTCTCGCGTCCAAACCAGAAGATGGCTCGAAATGGTCCAATAATAATCTTCCATCCTATAGTATCACGGTCAATGACTAGGCTGCCGCAAACAGACTGATGCTGGCGGCAACTATTTCACCAGATGTACGGAGTAATACTATTACAGCAATAGAAAAGGACATTGATATTAGGAGAGATTCATGTTCGCGGCCAAAATTTGAGCTCAACATAGCTGCGAGAACAACGGTTTCAAATTCGCAAAAACACACATGGAGTAAACATGTCGCACTCCACCATCATTTGTTATCCATGGTTGAACCGTTGATTCGGCCTGCACAATTATGGCCGCAAGTCCAATGTCCTTTGCCGGGTTTCGTCCTGTTGCTCGATAGTCCACGCCGGCCATTTTTGCCCCGGTTTGTCAAAGTTCTTCGCTATCGCAGGTAACATTGAGTCGTAGAGTGTCGCTTGTAACGAAATAACATAGATCCCATATATTTTTGGATAATCCTGGCCTCTCGAGACCATTGTCGTTTGGTGGTACCTAGACAATAGTCAGGTTATCAAGGCGATATTCCGTTATTTCACTGCTCAAATGGTTAGGGTCGGATATAGTGTTACTATGCTATTTGGAAGATGGTTACAGAGTAGTTATCATGTGGATAGCATGGGTAGACCATCCGAGGACATAATTTGAGAACGGTTTGGTATTGCAATTGCTGCCTTTGAAAATGTAGGGGTTCATGTAGTTTATGCAAGCTGAGCTATATTTGAAGGCACCAACTACATAAATAGAACCCTACCCTTGTTCCGAAGTGTCCAGACCGTCACATATTATGCTCTGATATTCAGTAAGAAGGGCTAGTTTCGGCCTTTAGGGGCTAAAAACGACGTTTCGCCGGACAGAATAAGAATAGTCGAGAAGAATAGAGATCCAACCATTCTAACCCAAACAGAGATATGAAAAAAACATCCATATACCATCTACTGACATGGCCATCCATCCCTAGAGACGCAAAACAAGGAAGTATAAGTAGAAGAGCGAAAGAGAAAAAAGTACTTCATGCATCTTCGATATAATTCGCAGGAACGCACTTCGTTAGGCCTCCCTTTTCGACATCCGCCCATCCATTCCCGCTATCCCGATTCACCAGCACGAACCGATCACCTGCCGCCATGCTCCATTCTACATCCGTTCGTGCCTCATAGTCATACATTGCGATGACGTATTGGAGCTTTTTTGCGCCGCGTTTTGGCGCTACTGCTGGGCCCCGGCGTTTTCCTGCTGCGCTGCTGGCTAGAGAGGCGCCGGAGGTTGAGTATGTTGAATCTGGTCGGCCGTTGGGGTTGGGGGACGTTATTGGTGATGGGGCTGGGGTGGATGATACTTCAACGTATGACGCAGGCACCAGGCCGGTCAGACTGTTGGCTCGAACGCGCATCCAGCCGGAGCCATCTGTGAGGTATGCGTTAGTGATATATATATATATTTGCGTAGTAGGAGGGAGCTATGTAAGCGTACCATCTGGTTCGACGACGATGACATCCTGTCCCTCATCTACGGTTATCTCGTCTTCCCCGTTGGCCTGGTAGGCATACATCATCTTCCCACCTGGCTGACCGGGCTTGCTGGGACCGCTGATGCTCTCTTTATTATCATTAGATGACACCGGTGGCGGCGCACTCACATACTGTGCTGGGGGAGGTGCTAGTATTCGATTCTTCCGAGGGGCGACAGCAGGCTTCTTCGCAGCGGTACCGCTGTCAGGCAACTCAGCGATAACCGGGGACGATACTCCGCCGTTAGCAGACTGGCTAACAGATAGCGCAGATGTCGACTTATTAATAGCGTTTGCAGAATATCCCGAGCTCAGCGAGTTCATCGTATCCTTCCGTGACAAAGCCGGGAGTTCTGCTGTACTGGGACTTGAGATTCTAGGAGTGATATCCTGAGCCGGCAACACAGGAGCCGCATTGGCCTGCTCTTGTCTCTCAATCTTCAACTTCTTTCTCTCTTCCTTCGTTTGCTCGCCTGGACACTCGGCAGGGACCTTCATCTCGCATTTATTATGGCATGTATAGCCACAGTCGCGACAGTCGAACCCCTTGGCTGAAAGGCCCCATATCCTCTCCCCGCACAGGTCGCAGTTGGTAGGAATCTTGAACGTCTGAGCTCGGAAATTATGATTCTTCGCCCCAAGCGAAAGATCTCCAACTACCGACGATACCGTCGACACCTCAATCTCACCCGTAAGCTTCTTGCGATCCAGTAGATGTAACTCCTCCTGCATAGCAAACACTGCACGCACAATCTCCACCTCATCACGCTTATCTTTACCCTCGCGAATACTCTGCCGGGTTTTCTTTGCGTTGTCGACTTCTCGTCTCTTTTTGTCGGCTTCGGCTTTCAACTCTTTCATCTGGCTTTTACTCTTGCTCTGCAGATTGCGTAGGAATACCTTTGCCGGCTCGTCGATGACCATGGTTGGCTCGTCGTGCCAGACGGGGCTGGGCTCGAACTGCATGTCCAGTGGTTCCTGCCAGTGGGCGGTATTATGGCGCATGAACATCATCGAGTCCAGTCGAGGTTCGTTGCGCGGTATTTCGGTGAGAACGTGTGACACTTGTTCGTCACTTCTTGATAGTGTATCCTTCTCTAGCTCTGCGGCTAGAGTCCAAATTGAATTCAGTTTGGACACTCGGGTTTCGTTCAGGTCCTGTAGTCCCTGTATTAAATATGTTAGCAGTTGAAGAGAGTTAAGACAAACGGGAAATGATGCACGTACATCCAGTACTTCCGGTACATATTCATGATAATATTTCTCTTTTAGTTTATTCGTGACATTTATAGCAATTAAATAGGTGTTCTGGAGTGAATAGAGGTTAGCACCCCCCTTTAGTAGGTATAGCGACAAGTCGGGACATACCTTGACATTATTCATCTCCGAGATCTGATTCTGATATGAAATCTGCGCCTTTTGCTTCCCATGGTCGAACGAGCTTTCCACCTTCTTCCGCTTGTTCTCCACCTCCTGACAGGCACCGTCGTATTTGCCCTTGCTCTTCTTCAAATCACTATACGACGCATCCCTCTCCTTCTCCAACTTGCTCGAGTAGTCAGCATGGTTTTTGCGCAGCTCCTCCAGCCGAACTCCCGTCTGCTTCAGCGGTTCTGCCACGCGAAAGACAAGGTCAGCCCCGAATTTATCTCGTGCCGCAGCTTCCGCTTCCAATGCACACAGTTGTGTAGCCCATGTCGTCAAGGACGCTGATTCCAGCGACCCAGGAGTCATGACCGGCGTGTCTCCGACGCTGAGGGTGCTGGACTTTTTCGATTTCCGGTCATGGTATTTGCGACAGAGGGCTGTGAGTTTGGCGGCGTATTCCTTCTCGATGACGCTGCGGTCACGGTAGAACTGTTGTATCTCGTCCAACCAGTTTATTCCGACCGAGACCTAGATGGTAAAGAGTATCATGTCAATAAATCAGGCGGGGGAACGAGTCGGTGGCGGTGGGAGTCTATGTACCCAGGCATTGACCGGCTTGAAGGCATCCTAATTCGCACAGTTAGCAAACTGACTCTCTGTCTCTCGGCTCTACAGTGACTTACCTTCAGCTCTGCGCCAAACTGCGAGTTGGCCGTGTCCGCCATCTCTCATGTATAGCTCTATATCTCGGGGGGAAGGGGTTGGGGTTCGAGGTGGGTGGATTGTATTCACAGGCCGCCGGCCCAGCGAGAGTCGTTGAAAGCCAGCCAGAAAGCAAGACCGAGGCGTGGAGATACAGCAAAGGCAGAGAAGGGAATATGCATTGCTAGCATCTGTCGTGAAGTGGAAGTAGAGGCTGGTTGTTCTGTTCTGGTTGTTATGGTGATATGGTGTTATGATGGTTTCTATGTTCAAGCGTCCGAGTCCAGCCACTTTCAGCGCATGTACTTTGACTGCTTTTGGAGGCAAGCCACGCAGAACTATACGTAAGCCACGCTCATTTCTCTTCTTCTTCTTCTAGATACGAGACAGGAACTCCGGAGTACGGAGCACGGAGTACTGAGTACTATTTACACGATGAACCAGACGAGATGGTAAATAGGTGGGATGCGAGATAGAATCGTCATCTCATCGAGTCCTGATGGCCACTTATCAAGCTGGGATACCCCAGTCTCTATCTCCTAGGCTCATCCCCCACGCAGGCCGCTGAGTCCTTTGGCTTCTATATGAACAAGAGGACGGAGTAGAAGATAAGGCGGGAGGCTGGCACGGAGTAACTAAAGGTGATAAAATCAACACCCGTAGATCTATATTCTTACCGTCTACTCCGTGCGATGTCCCAGGTAGAATAGACAGTAACAGTCCTACTCCTGCTGTAAAATAGATACATCAACTACTCCTTTCTCCCTATAGCATCTTCCTCTCCTTCAAGTACCTGTTATTGTCTTCGTCCTCTTCTTCTTCTCTTGCTTCTTTTCTATATTGATGATGACTAAGCAACTAGTTATGATGTTTTTGAGCTTCAAGAAAGCAACAAGAGAAAAAAAAAAGAGACCAAAAGACAACTGCGACTTCATCCTTGACAGAGCAGTGAATATCTGGATATATGCAGCTTTCTCTAGCTTGCTTTCTCGTGTGGCCTTTATCTCTCCCTTCTTCTCTATATACCCGCTACAACATCCTTCTCCCTCTCCCCGCGACCCCCTCATCACAGCTTTGTCCACGCTCTCTAGCGAAAACAGCTCCCATTAAACAAACACATAATTACTTCTCCTTGGCCTGCTCTACTCTCCTCCTTGCCGTCGCAATTCTAACTCCCCTCGAAACCGGACGTGAACCTCTGTTGCGACCATGGCCTCTGAAAACCCAGCAGCCGGTACCCCACTATCAGAACGGGCTTCGTTTCCAGACAAGGGCAAAGCCGTCGAGAACAAGACAGAAGATGGACCGGATAATGTTGAGAATTCTCAAACGGATGGTGTCGCAAGCCGGACTGGGGCCTCGCAGCTTCGTGACTCTGAGTACACCGTCAATGTCCAACTGAGTGATCTCCAGGCCGACCCAAACAACCCTCTATACTCTATCAAGAGCTTCGAAGAGCTTGGACTGTGAGTCGCGATTCTTCTTCTTCTTCTTCTTCCTCCTCCTTCCTCCGTTACCGGTATACTCACGCATTCGACCTTCCGTGTAGCGATGAAGCCGTCCTCCGAGGTCTACGTGAAATGCGCTTCAGTCGCCCGTCTAAGATCCAAGAACGCGCCCTTCCGCTTCTCATGTCGAACCCTCCACAGAACATGATCGGCCAGTCACAATCCGGAACTGGAAAGACAGCAGCCTTCGTCCTCAATGTCCTCAGTCGTATTGACGTTTCGCCTGAGATGATCTCTGTCCCACAAGCTCTGATCCTCGCGCCCAGTCGTGAGCTCGCCCGTCAGATTGTAGGAGTCGTTCAAGTCATGGGCTCTTTTATCGAAGGACTGAAGATTGCGACCCTTGTGCCCATGGAATCGAACAGGAATCAGCGAGTTGAAGCTTCCTTGGTCGTGGGAACCCCCGGAACTGTTCAAGACTTTATCAGGAAGCGATTGTTCGTTACAGACCATGTCAAGGTCTTTGTACTGGATGAAGCAGATAATATGCTGGACCAACAGGGTCTTGGTGATCAGTGCATTCGGATGAAATCGTAAGGGCGCCTCATATTCACTACGTCTGAAAAAACTACATTGCTAATATTTATATACTTTCAAGGTCCCTGCCAAGGACTGCACAGATTGTCCTGTTCTCTGCCACATTCCCAGACTCCGTCGTTCGCTACGCCCACAAATTTGCGCCCAATGCCAATCAGCTTACACTAAAACATGAAGAACTCACAGTTGAGGGAATCAAGCAGCTGTATCTGGACTGCGATTCCATGGATCATAAATATGAAATCCTCGTCAAGTTTTACGGTCTCCTCACAATTGGATCCTCCATCATTTTCGTCAAGGTGCGATTGCCAGTTTCTGTCCATCATTGTCCGTTCGTTCTCTAATTATGCCTTAGACACGTGCTTCAGCGGTCGAAATCGAGCGCCGCATGGTCGATGAAGGCCATACAGTTGTTTCCCTCACCGGTGGTGTTGAAGGACAAAAACGTGACGAGGTCATCGACAGTTTCCGCAAGGGTACTGCTAAGGTACTCATAACCACCAACGTTCTTGCGCGAGGTATCGATGTACAGACTGTGTCTATGGTCATCAACTACGTAAGTCTTAGCATGAAGAATCTCCATGAGTCAATCTTAAGCTAAACCCTTATTTCTGATAATAGGATATACCCGAACTCCACGCTCCTGGAGCAGGAGAGCGCATTGCGGATCCACAAACCTACCTTCACCGCATCGGCCGCACAGGTAGATTCGGCCGTGTTGGTGTCGCAGTCTCCTTTGTTTCAAATAAGGAAGAATGGACAATGCTCATGGACATTCAGAAATACTTTGGAACCGATATCATGCGAGTAGACAGCAGAGACTGGGATGAAGTCGAGGACGTTGTTAAGAAAGTCATCAAGCCATCAGCTAAATAAGTCTTTCTTACTCAAACACCACAGCATACAATGGAGAAACGAAAATGAATAAACGTCGGCTTGCCTTTTTCACCGCTACATTTGGCATGGATGCGATCTAGAGCGACGGATGAAAGGCGGAAATGAATGAATTAAGTCGGACTAAATCGAACTGGAATGGAGTGGAAATGTTTTTACAGGTCTTTTAACGCTGAAGATGACGATACATGTGTGAATGGAAAATAAATAAAAAATAATTCGTGCAGAAGAAATCAGCGATGACGTTTTGCCCTCTTTTTATCTCCGAGCTTATCTCCCCCCTTACTAATCCCGATAACGATTTTCCCCCTCCAAGAAGATCGGAAAACAAACACGAACAACTCCTGGAGAATACGTTTGAATTCCGATTATTGCGTCGCATAACCTATCTTGACTTCCATCACAATGGTCCGTACTTCTTTAATGGGCTCAGGCTGCATAGCTTTACTCTAGCTGGCGATATGTACTAAATCTCTCGAATAGCCCCACGCAGACTCGTCGTATTTCCCCGCGGGGGCCTCCAAAGAAGAGATATACAAGCAAGTCGTAGAGCAGACAAAAGCACTGATAGACGGACAACGGCACTGGGTATGCATACCGATTGATATTGTACAATCTGCCGCAATTGGAAGCTGATTGAGAATTGAACTATCACTATTACTATAGATAAGGTATGCCTACCAATAACTCACCTCCTCCTCCTTGCTATATACGCGCTAACAATCTACTCTTCCAATTAGCAACACTGCAAACGTCGCCTCCCTCCTATGGCACGCATACGCAAGTCTCCCCGCACCCTCAGCCTCCGTAAAA
>JANTQJ010000789.1:0-10508 GCA_032989685.1 Arthroderma sp. PD_2
AGACTGGCGAATGTAGCGGAGTACGACTCCTGACGCAACGTGCGCGAGTATAGGCAGATAGACTATCAGAGGCTCAAGGCCCGGGGCCTGATATATCGGGCGTGTTAGGAGGAGAAAGGTCTCGCTTTCGGGGACGGACTGGGTTGCGAGGGGGATGAGTGCTGTGTTTGTAAAGTGTAGGCCGAGGAAGAGGGTAGGAGGATATGTAGAGTATTTCTGGATAGCAGACACTAGATTACCACGCAGTCTTTAGTTTTTAGCTATACCAGAAGTCTCAAAGAGGCTGACAAGCTCTTTTTGGGGGAAGATGAAGATAGATTCCATGGCCTTCAACATACGCCAATACTGCCAGCTGTGGCTGCTTAAGCCCAGTTTCGGCCTCGATGGCAGGCCATGGTGTTCTCGTGGCGCCTCTGCGAGTATCAAGGAGCCATCTCCTGCTTCAAGATCCAATTCATCCAGGGGAGACGGATCAATCTCCTGCAAGTAGAGCTCCGACTGCTCGCCATCCATGCCGTCCCGCCTCTGGGTCAAGGGAAAAAAAGACCGTTAGCGACGAGATATTTCAAGGATTGTTCCCCTACACGGTTTAATTAGCGTATCAAAGTCAAAGGAACTAAGTAGCAGTTAATAAAATAATTATAGATTTCAGTGCGCGAGTTGTGAATATGTTCAAAGTTGCGTTGTCCAAAACATTTATAAACCGACTATTCAGTTAGTTATTCTTGATTGGCCCCAATGCGAACTTCCAACCGCTTTTTCAGCTTTTCGACTTTTCACCTTTTCAACTTCTTCAACTCGTCCTCGCCTTTCTCTCTTTCTACGGCATACAAACAGACTCGACCCAGGATGCCTCCAGTAAGCCTAAAGTCCATCCTTGGGTGGGAAGCTGAGCAACTCCAGACTGACTGTTGACATAGCGCGGCTTCACGAACCCAGCTCCAAAGGTGCATATACTAGATACGCCAACACCCCCCCCCCCCAATAGTCGCAACAAGAAGCGATTTACAGAGCGTGCTGACTTGGATAGACCGAATCAGCTCGCTCAGCGTTGGATTCATTTACCTGCGCACTCTGCAACAAGTCTTACTCGCGCCATCCAGAATATGAAGCCCACATAGGCTCCTACGACCACCAGCACAAGAAGCGGCTACGTGACCTGAAGCAGCTTTCGCGCGACCCCAACGCGGCAGAGAAGGCAAGGAAGGCTGAGCGGAAGGCCAACGAGGAAGCAGGCCTTGTTGTTGTGGACTCTGTTGGGAAAAGCAGCAGCAGTGGTGGCGGGTTCAAGAAGGGTGGATTCAAGAGCTCGTTCTCCGTGGTTGCTGGAGGCGGCGCGGGAGGTGCGAATGCAGCTGCATCGGTAGCGGCGCCTAGGCGGAAGAAGAACATTCTCGGAGACGAGGACGAGGATGAGGAAGAGAAGGGCAGTGTCGCCGCAGCAGATGAGAAGACAAACGCCACGTCGAAGCTCCCATCCCGGACCTCTGGAGACGGAGAGCTCAAGGGAAGTGAATTTGTGGAAAGCGACACTGACGAAGAGTATGGAAACGACGATCTTGCAGCTGGTGGTGGCTATTACGACCCTCGACGGCCAACGGATTGTTTCCTCCAATGCGCTGGGGCAAAGGTCCCTGTAAGCTGAGGTATATAAACGATGCCACATTGTTCACTTCTAGTGATGCTACGGATAAACTACTTCGAAAGCTCAAACGGTAAAGACTGCGCATTTACCGGCCAGTGGTGCTTAGTATACTTTATAAAAAAAGAAAGAAAAGGAAAGGAATCGGCGAGCGAAACGATGCAACAGACGACTTTGTTGGAAGCATTGAATTCACCATGGGACCCGCGCCTCCACGCCCTCCTTCGTTATCTTGACCGGCTCGATTCCGCCGTCGTCGTTAAAGTACATCCTATCGATGCATGTGGCGCGGTGGTCTCTCTCATTATCATCCGGGAATCGTCGATGGTACACGATATAGTAGTCATCTTTGACTGAGAACACGCTATTGTGGCCAGTACTGGTTCCAATGGCAAGGTCTCCCTGCAGGATCTTGACCGGCTCTGCGTCAAAGGGGCCGAGGGGACTCTTGCCCGTGACGTAGCTTACTCCATATGAATTATCGCCCCATCTTCAGTCGAAATAAGTTGCAGCATTCGTTAACCATGGCCATCCATCGAATGAGAGGGGAGGATAAAAGAGAGAGAGAGAGAGAAGAACGAGAGAGAAGGGCGCAAGCAGACCGAGAAAGGAGAAAAAAGAACTCACCCTCCAGTACTATACATGTAATAGTATATCCCTTTGCGTTTCAACATCCACGGCCCCTCGACATAGTCCCTGGGCGTGATCTCCTTGAACTCCCCCTTGAACGAGATCATATCATCGTTCAGCTCGACGACGACGCCATGACTATGTCCGCCATAATAGAGGTAGTTCCTCCCATCATCGTCAATGAAAATATCAGCATCGATAGGCTGCGCACCAAAGAACGATTCCGATATCAACGGCTTCCCCAGCGCGTCCTCAAACGGGCCCTCGGGCGAGCTCGACCGCGCGACTCCAAGACCCGCGCCATCACCGGCAGAGAAATACATGTAGTATGAGCCATCTTTGAAGGCGACGGACGGAGCCCACGCCGCCCTGTTCGTGCTCCAGGGAACGTCCTTGAAGTCCAAGACCTTGCCCAGGCTGGTCCATGATTTCAAGTCGGGCGAGGAGAAGGCCTCGAAGTAGGTCTGATTCTCATACACCGTCGAGACAGTGGGGTAGATGTAGTACTTGTCACCGAAGATGCGGGCTTCGGGGTCAGCGTACCAGCCATCAATCACAGGGTTGCCGACCCGGGGAATCTTCATCGACAGGTTAGGCATTGCAGCGGCAGACACGAGATGAAGCAGCGCCGTCCACAGCACGAGGACCAGGGCAAGAGATGTCGAAGAAGACGACGATGGGATGCAGGGGGAGAGCAGAACTAGCCGCGATGCTTTGGCCATATTTCGTGTCGTATCAAACAGAAACTATTGAGTTCCTTGGCTTGCCGCGGTACGGTTGAAAGCCCAGCATCTATATACAAACGAGAAGCAAAAAAATGCTCATGAGGGTAGAGCTTCATCTTGATTATAATCAGAGAGCAAGCACTTTTCACTCTATATATGCACAATCTCCTGCCGTTCCACGAGTAAGTCGTCCCTTGCCTTCAGTCGCACGACCGAGGCCCCGCCGGTCTGAATATCATCTGAGCCATCTATTCAATATATATTGTACATCCATGTCCCTACGATAGCGCCCATGATCATCATTTCAACCCCAGCTCGATTGGCGCATGACAAGAAAGATGCAGGAATGCACGGGATGCACTTCGGTATATCGGGAAGAGGAGCTAAGATCGACAGGTTGGGTGCTTGGACTTTGTGGGGAAACACCAGAATATTCAAAGCGTGTTAGATACGACGATGGATAGTAGGATAAGCAACTGCAGGTAGTATTTTGTTTATCTCGAAGCGAATCCAAAGACAAGGCGCCAACACACACACATACACAAAAGGAAAAACACGAATAGTACAAGTGTGGGCGCTATATATCGTCATGTAGCGTAAAATTACACAAAAGGAGGTAAAAAAGAGGTTTAAGTAAAAAAACAAAAAGGGCGGGGGGAAGGGAGGAAAGTAATCTGGGAAGAATAGCTACAGAAGAAAACATGGCGAGTCGGGGAGGGGGTGGAAGGCGGGCAGAGTGCTGCATGGAGCGCGGGAGACAAGAGGAATTTATAGACAGGTGACTTGCTAATACACAGACCTCTATAGTCGGAGAAGCTTGGTAGCTTGGGCCAGGATGGTGTCCTCCTGTGGGAAGCTCATGACCTCCAGCTTCTCGGCGTATGGGGTTGGAACCTCAGCACCGGTGACACGGATGGCAGGGGCGTGGAGGTAGTCGAAGCCGTACTCCATGGCGAGGGCGAGGATCTCGGACGAAACGCCGAACATGGGGAATCCGGATTCAACGGCCATCAAATGACCGGTCTTCTTGACCGACTTGATGATGGCTTCGACGTCGAGTGGCTTGACGGATCGGAGGTTGATGACTTCAGCTTCGACACCATACTTGGACTTCAACTGGGCGGCGGCCTGCATCGAGAGGCCGACGCAACGGGAGAGGGAGACGATGGTGAGGTCCTTGCCGGGGCGCTCGATCTTGGCCTTTCCAAGTGGGATGACGAAGTCGTCCTTCTGCGCGGCTTCGCTCATGGGAAAGGACTGTCCGTACAGCAATCTAATTTCCTTTTGTATCAGCAAAGGGAGAGACAATAGGCATGAATGCTCAGCGTTCGCCCAACTTACTCGTTCTCGAGGAAGACAACCGGGTTGGGGTCACGGATGGCAGCTTTCAAAAGACCCTTGGCGTCCTCAGCGCTCCATGGAGTAGCAACCTTCAAGCCAGGTATGCTTCCATACCAAGCAGAGTAATCTTGGGAATGCTGAGCGGCAACACCGGCAGCGAAACCGTTTGGTCCTCTGAAAGTGATGTTGCAAGGCTGGATACCGCCGGACATGTAGTGGGTCTTTGCGGCAGAGTTGACAATCTGATCGATGGCTTGCATGGCGAAGTTGAAGGTCATGAACTCGCACTATATACCGGAAGCAACGGCGCGATTAGAACGAGGAAGCCAGTTGAGAACAGCCTGGGAGGAGGAGTGTACTACGCACCACTGGGTGTAGGCCGGCCAAAGAAGCTCCGACGGCGAGACCGCAGAAGCCTTGCTCGGTGATGGGAGTATCGATAACTCGACGTTCGCCGAAACGGTCGAGGAGGCCCTTGGTCACCTTGTAGCTGCCAGACGGGATTGGAGATTAGCGCGACTGGCCTAACTAGCATCGCTCCAAGACCAAAAGACTGGGAGGGGAGGATAGGACTCTTGAGGGATACTCACGCTCCGTTATATTGTGCCACCTCTTCTCCAAGGACGAAGACCTTCTCGTTTCCGGCCAGCTCCTCGGCCAACGCCTCATTGAGTGCATCTCGCACAGTCATCTCCTTCACACCGCTTGGGCTGGCATATGTGCGTCTCTGGACAGCAGGCTGAGAGAAGTCAGCTGGATGGAAGGCAGAGTAGCGGGCTGCTGGAGCAAAGCGCGATGCCAGCAGCCTGGAGGCCGGCCGTAGTATTCTGGGAGCCGCCATTGCGAAGGCTGTGCGGGGAGTGCCGGGGTAATCTCTGCTGGCAGGAGAGTGCAATTGACGGTGGCAGCGGGCTCGCGGAGGTGCAGGAGGAGTCTGGTGCTGGCGGTTTACAGTTGAAATTGAAGGTGATCGAAGATGTTGGAGCAAGTTCCGTCCGTTTTTTTGTTGACCAGTTTGACGCTAATTTTCTGGGGGGCTTTGTTGAGCTGACTAAGCGTCACATGACTACGATGGAGCAGACAAACAAAGATAAAGGGAGAGAAAAGAGATAATTGATCGAGGAGGATATTTAATGTATCTAGGGTATTTATAAGCTAATAAGACGATGAGTACTAAGGGCTCTCGGGGCACTTCCAGTTCTGGGACACCCACTCTGTGATCATGGTCCTCAGCTGGACACCGGGCATGAAAGGTTTGGCATCCTTCTCAGGGTCGAAATCAACGCCCACGACTTTGGCGGCAACGGTGATCCAGGGCTCAAGGAAGTCGAGATACAACAGGTCGACCACAGGCGGTTTTAAAGAGGCATCCGCTGATATCGATGACATGATACAGTTCGGTGCTTGGTAGAAGGAGACGGGAGCATGTATCGTGTCATCACCGTCAGTGCCAGCGTCGTCCTTGGTGGTATACCCAGGTATCAGATCTGGCATTTCTTCCGCCTGGAGTGGGCTCTGCTCGTCAGACGGGGGAACTGCTGCCTCGTCCCCTTCCACGACTAGGTCTTCGTCTCTGGATAGCTGTTCTGGCGGGCAAAGGAACGAAGAGACCATGGGCGTCTTTCCTCCTCCCTGGGATAGGATTCCGGGAGCCTGGTTAAGGACTTGCAGGAATTTGACTGCCTTGTCATAAGGCACGTCTTTCATGTACCGAAACTCGTTTTTAAAAGGCGATGAGATGTACGCCCCGTCCTGAGTGAATGGGCCCTTGAAGATGTCGAAGCGGATGCCACCCGTGTTGATGAAGGCGAGTGCACTCGTATTCTCGCGAAGCCCGGGCTCGAGCGAGTCGGGAAGCACCTCGTTCTCGAGCCATGTGTAAATATTGTCGTCAGATGGATACTGAGACCGTGACATCCAAAGCGTTCTCGGGGCACAGCCGTAGATGTGGTCTAGCTCGAGGGTACTCCTGGCTTTACGGATATCTTCTGTAACTTTTTCCCCCTCGGGCGTGTGGAAGGTCTTCTCGTCAAGACCAGAATGGTGATAGAACGAGTATAGGTTACTGTCGATGTATCTCCGACTGAAAGAAGGTGAACTCTGGACTGCAGCAGTCTGCCTGCTCGTCGTGTTCAGCCCACTTATGGATGCGAAGCCAATAGTTTCCATGAACCGCCCGCTGGCAAGGCTGTATGCTTTGCTGTCGTATTTTACATAGTCGCGAATATGGTAATGCCCGGCGAAGAACTGGATTGGGGTGTCCCATTGAACCGATCTGATCTCTGTGAAGATGGCAGTATATTCCTTCGACTTGGCCGGAACATGGCCAAGGATGAGGAAGAGGTCAACTTCTCTGTCTCTGATCGCGTCTTGGAACCAGTCGTTCTTGATAGTCTCCTCTACAGTTGTTACAACGGTGTTGTTGTAATTGCCGTTAAAATCAAACAGGAACCCAAACGCCATGATTCGAATTCCCTGTACCTTGGTAGTGAATTTCTTGAATCGAGGGGCAAGCGGGACGACATCACTAGAGTCTGGATCGGTGATATCAATGTTAGAGGCAAGATATTTGCCCTTGAAGTTGGGAACAGTGGTAAGAAACTCGGCCTCGGACGTGTCCTTCTTGTAGAGCTCATGATTCCCCGAGCAAAGCAAGTCTATATGTTGCTTCTTCAGGAATTCGGATGCATACACTCCCTTGGGCTCAGAGCTGTCATAAAGCCCGTTTCCTTCTACCCGATCTCCGGTATCAATCACCAGAAGGTCAGTTCCAGCTGCTTCGGCCCTTTCACGCATGCGCGTCGCGAACGAGACATAGTCACCCCAATCAGCGGAGAACGAAGGTCTGTGGCCAGCTCCTGTTCAGCAGATGCTCAAGAATGGGAGTATTGGTCAGGAAGGAATAATCTCACTCCTGTAGATGGCCTGAATACCAACCATGGACGTCGGTGGTGTGGAGGAAGTTGAGCTGGCCCCATGTCAGGTCTCTCAACGGCGCTGGGATGGGATCTGGTGCCTGTGGCTGAGAGCTGAGAGCAACTCCAGCCAGCCCAAGCAGGGCAAACGTAACGCTGTCAAGCATGTGCACTACCGGTAAGCAAGCGCTGGTTTTGTTGTACTATTCTTTGATGCTTGTTTACATCGTTGCCTTCGACTTTGGCTTATATTCATACACCGCCACACGTGATGACTAGTCATTGATGGATGGACCTGATATAGGAGGAAGAAAGGAACAAGAAGAGAAGAAAAGAAGAAGATAGGGTAACTTGTAAGGGCATGTTGCTACAAAAATAGTTATGCTAGGGCTATATTACATGTGGTATATGGTACGGAGTATGTGGTATATAGATATCAACGACTTGTCGGCCTACTCACCATTGTAGACAAACACCCCCTTCCCACTCCTGTACCCTCCCAGCGTCCCCTGCACACTGTCGATGAGCTCTTCTTTGGGCGTGTCCCTTGTCCACTTGACCTCCTGGACGGGGATATCCTTAAACTTGCCGTCCCTGGTCAAGCGGAAAATATCACGAATGGTTTCCTCCTTCAAAGCCGGGTGTTTATCACTCCACCTCGACACCCAGAAACCGTGGAAAGCGATATTATTAAAGATCATAAGTCCGGCAGGCAGCGCGGTCGGCTGTTTCGCCATGGCGCCATACGTGACATGCCGGGAATTGGGAGCGAGTACCTTGGCGAGGGCAGCGGCGTTCTTCCCGCCAACGCAATTGAGAGCCAGACGAACGGGTTCCCTGCCTCCACGCGTCAGCTGGTGGACGATATCTTTGAATTTCGCGGAGGAGAGAAGCTCTGATTCTGCAATAACGGCTGTGGCGCCAAGGGAGAGCAGCTCGTTCTTCAGCTTGTCCGTCTCCTCCACCGTCTCACGGTCCCTGATGACGTTTATGGTCTTGATATTCCACTGCTTTGCAATCTGGATGGCCGCTCTACCCACGCCCGAGTTCGCGCCGTTCTGGATCAGCCACTCCTCCCCGCTCCGTAGCCAGTCCCATTCGCAGAAGTCTTTAATCATACGATAGGCGGTGACGGGGTTGACGCTGACCGTCCCGGCCTGGATAGGTGTCAGGCCTTCGCGGTCCTGTTCCTCGACCTTGATAAGCTGAGACTCGTCGAACTGGGCATGGGTCCGCCATGTGCCCATTCCCGAATGTTTCATGATGACCCAGTCGCCCTTGCGGAGAGATTTCACGCCCGAGCCGGTGGAGAGGACCTCGAAGGCACCCTCATTTCCGGCGACGGCGTGAGGATCGATTGTGCCTAGGGTGGTGAGGAAGGTGGGCTTGGTCGGATAGACACCTTGTATCTGGTTAAAGTCCGCTGGATTGAGCGGGGCGGCGAGTAGGCGGAGGGTGCATTGTGTGCCATTGGGAGGAGAGATGGAATGTGCGTGTAGACTAGAGGTAAAAAAAGAAAAAGAAAAAGGAACATCAGCTGGTTGAGGATTGACGAAGAGGTAGGAAGGGAATTGGCATACTTTAGCACGTCCTTGGGCTCTCCGTACTTGGGGAAGACGAGGGCTTTGGCCTGGGTGTATCCGTAGGCAGAGATGTATCGCCGTCTGTCGAGCGAGAGTCTGGGTGTGAGACGTTGCCGGCGAGAGCACTGCGCGAGGATGCTTGGAGCTCTTGGAGCTGCCATGCTGCAGAAGTAGGTCAACCTTGGTCGTCTACGGTAGGCCTATCCTCGCTCTCTAGTTATTGTAGTGGTGGTGCTGACTCTGTTGATGCTGTTTGTTGATGCTCAACCAGCGAGCTGTGGAAGTTCGTTGCCAAAGAAAATGACGTCGTGGGGCCTCGGCACTAACTAGGAACTTCCACCACCACCACAGACAGCTACACAATAGCTACTACATAACTTACATTCTGCAGACAGCCCATAGATCTTGAACCAGACACAGGGACTAAGGCCGGTGTTAAAAGACAGACCGAGAAGAGAGACAACCAACAAGTCCCTAGAATAACTTTCCCCTTCACGGGTACCTGGCAATTGGCCCATCTTCTTCCCCTTAACCAAGCGTTGCTGACCCGGGCGTCCCTAGGTTCAAGTTTAGGGGCTTTTACCTGCTTCCGCCAACACTTATACTTGGTTCCAACAGACAACCAATTGAGGCTGTTTACGAGATTAGAGAGGGGGGGTCGCGAATGATCTATGGGGTCGCCGTTAGCAAGGGCGTGTATACTCCGAACTTCCTCACTCCTTGAACATTTTATGACCAAAGCACCAGTTTCACCAGTCCTGACCAAGCATTCTTCGGGGGGGCCAAACGCAAGTACTCTCTCCACCAGACTCTACTCCGTACTCCATCCCCTACCGTGAAAAAGAGTCAAGAAGACCTTTGAGGAACAGACGACATGGGGGCGGCGTGGCAAAACGGGCCAAAGGAGAAAAGGAACCAAGAGACGGGCCCATCTCCCGCCGATATCCAGGAACGAAGCCAGGAGAAGAGAAGAGAAGAAATTAAACCTGGCAAACGGCAGTCCTCGAAAAGTGAAATAACGCAAGGGACCAGCCTCGGGTCTGGGGTAAAAAAGAAAAGAAACGCCCCCCTTGATCGGCCAATGCACGTAAGCATTTCACGTATTGACTTCTCTTGCATGATGCACCCTTATCTAAACTCTTGCTAAAACCTGAGATTTGAGATGAAAGACGCGAGAAAGAGGCTATCTTCGTCCGACTCCGCCCCTCGCCGACTCCATCCAGCCCGCGAGCCAACCGCTAACATGCCGCAGCTACACACACTTGGTTGCCCTTATTTGAGTACTCCGTATGTAAGAGCATGAGTAAGAGAGAGAGAAGCAAGGTAAGACAGCCCATCCACTTCGTACTCCATACCCTTTACTCTGTGCTCTCCGTAACTCCCTCTGCCCTGATCTGCGACCCTGCGACGGTGTGCGAAGTGGTCCGCCAACTTATCTTGGTGAGACCTGCTCATCTCCTCATCTCCTCGCGCGACTCAGGGGCTTCTCTTGTCTCTCTCTCTTCTTCTTCTTCTTCTCCCATGTCATGCTTTATCCCCCTTTACTATGACCGATGTAACCTGACTAAGCGGATCCACCTCTAAAGTGAAACGCACGTGAAGGCTGACTCACCTGATCTCACCCTAAAGGGAAGGTGGGTGGCGAGGCTGAGTCATTTGGCTTAGTCACCTC
>JANTQJ010000079.1:0-31390 GCA_032989685.1 Arthroderma sp. PD_2
GGGACCAGCAGCTGTCACTCGAACAATACTCTGAGATTCCGCTCCCTGGACGGCGAGTCGCGATACTCCTACGCAAGCCTGTCTCAGCGTCAGGGCAGCAGAAGACAGTCCTTCCAAGTGCCCAACCTCCCTGCCATCCCTTCCAACAGCAGCGAGGGGTCCGGTGGCTCGCCCAGTTCCTCCCTCTCGACCTCCCCGACGAACTTCTCCACCGAGGGCGGCCATCAGAATGTGCAGGTCCACTACCCGGACTCCTACACCGGCTCATATCCGGACCACCACATGTACAACCTTCACTCGCGCCTGGTTTCGGAGAAGCTGAAAGACCAGGCTCTCGCTGCCTTTCCGAACGAGCAGGTCTACCAGCCAGTCTCCCACTTCGCCATTGACCAGGAAGATAGCAACTCCGAGGATGATGAAGACAGCATCGAAACCGCCTTTAGGCAGATGTCAATTGATTTGTCGAGGTTTCGGCGGGAGTCTACCGCCGACCTCGCCTGGGAGTTGGAGGAGATGCGACGACATAAAGAAGAGTCGGAGATGAGAAGCCGCGAACGCATGTTCGCCGCTAATCATACATCCAAGTTCTCTGCCGCCGCACTCGCTGCACGATACAAGGAGGAATGGGAAGGTCTCGAGACGGGTGGCTACGATATCATCGGCGGCTGGCAGAAGGGTGTCAATCTTGCGCCCATGCGAGAAGCCGCTAGCCCGCCAATGCTAGGAGAGGATATAGTATTCACAAGATGCCTCTCTCCCAAGTCTACCATTATCGGAGTCGACCAGCTTCCCACCCCCATGTTAGATCAGGGCAAGAAACCAACCCAACGCTGTGACGCAGTCGGACTATGGACAGCGGACACCGACATGTCAGACTGTGGCGAAATTGGACTATGGAACGGCACATGCAAAAGGAAGGCCGTCAACCAGTCCTGCGACCGATCATCACAGAGCTCACCACCACCAAACTCTGGCCTCGTCACTCCCGCTCCCGAACCAATGGACATCACCCTACCGCCTACTCCCTACCCTACCCCCAGCAATACCCCCGTCGGCTCCCTCCTCCAACCCTCGAAAGAAATCTGCCCGAACCTGGTCACTCTCACCGCCATTCCCGACACCTCATCCCCGACACCTCCCTCCATCCTCATCCAAGCTTACGATCCGGACCTCGAACGTGAGATCGAAGCTGAATTCAACGATAGTTTCGTCACGCAGATATACAATTATCTATCATTAGGATATCCTTGCTTGGCACGCGACTTCGACGCGGAGCTTAGTAAGATCACAAATGTCCCTATCGATACACTACGCAGCGATGATCGTCACGCTAATGCAAAGGGGTATATTGACCTACCGGATTGTCGAAGTGGTGCATGCAACACCAACACCGTAACGGCTCCTGGATGCATGCGCTGGAATGCGTTGAAGCAATATATCCACGAGTGGGCGAGACAGCAGCCTCGTTCGGGGGCAGACAGGGCAGTGGATTCATGGGGCGTCCCAGAGCGAAGAGGCAGCTGGGCTGTCTAACTGGACTCTTTCCCGCTCTCTCCAACAACCTACCTCTCCACGCACATCGCTTCATTTCCCTTCTCCCCTTTTGTCGGAGAATGTTTCGTTTCATTTTGGCAAAAAAAAGGAGTTTTTTCTTTTCTTTTCCTCCCTTAAACTTTCGGAACTCGGACTCGCATCACGGACTCGCCTCGTCGTCTTTTCTTTTTTCCATTTCTCTCCCTCACTCTCCGTCCTACCAGTGGTTCTCAGCATTTTCGCACCTTTATTTCGCTACCGCGCTTGCCTTCTGTTTTTGTCGCGTGACATATTTTGCGGCTTATACATATGCTCTCAACATACGGAGTACTCTGCATGCAGACGAACCCCAGTCCCAGTCCCAGTCCACCGTCTCCATTTCTCGACACTTTAGCTCCGCATCATTTTAGAGGGGTCCCGCCAGCCTGCCTTGCCCTGCCTTGCCTTGATTCTTGTCATTCGTGCCATTTTTTTCAGCGAGTTGGAAATCTGCTTATACACCCTGTTGCTTTCCTTTGGTTCGATTCCCCCTTTTAGCCTTTTGAGACTTTTCTGCGTCTTTTTTGTGTTTTTTTCCCGCAGGATGGGGATGGATATACCGTTTTGACTCCTTTTAATTCATGACTTGATGGCGTTTGTTTGGTCTTAGATATCTTATATACTCTTTTTTAATAGCAGCTTGATTCCATTTGATATTGCTCGTCTTTTTGACTTCTTTTCCCCTTGTGCCTCGACGGGAAATCCCGAAGTCACGTGTTGGTTCAGTTTTGGGTGTATTACGTCATCACCCTCTGGCTCTTCCTGCAAAACCTCAACTTCAACACAAAGATACGTTGAGACAGGACAACTCTTAGAGTCGACATACTCTAGATACAGTGAGAAAGGATAAGCTCGCTCGATGCTAGCCTAGTCAGCTCCGCGTTAACTAAATGTTGAACTTCTCTACCCACCACTCAATTCCCTCGAGACGGACATCTAGCTTACCGTGCGATTACATTAAACCGCTGTTTCACATCACCCCCATGTCCAAGACGGTCCTCGAGCAGGCAGTTGTTTTTGATTCGCTATCTACATAAAACTACGTCCAAGACGGTCCTAAGTGAAAGTCCAGATAACATTCGCATACTTACTGCCCAATAAACGAAATACGACAAACGGGGCAATGGAGCTGTCTAATATGTCGAGGATGAAGAGCTCATTTATTGGCCAAGTGGGCTGTGCTTCTGAAGCGAGATTTTTAATTTACGTGTGCTAGAAATTACTGCTATCATGGACTGGACTTTCGTCAAGGATGGTAAGGCGTTACACGGCATTCGATAGGAACTAAGGCTCGCTTAAATGCAGATATCGCGATCAAAGTCTAACCACGCGCTAATTAGCTTTCGGTGAATGCACATACCCAATATATCTACTTTATGCAAGTTGGCGAGGCTTAACTGCAAAGCATCATAACTCTATCTAACCAGAGGAACACGACTTTCGAGGGATATATGCATTTCATATATGCTGCAAGATACCCCAAGCATGGAGCTAGGGAGGAGGGAGAGGGCGACAATGATGACGATTTCGGTGGAGGAGAAATATTCTCGGATCCGTTGACGTTTGCCGTGAGGAGGGTGTTGGCTGGATGAGAATATCGTTATATTCACTAGATTCTGACATTTACAACAAAGTCAGCTCTTCTAGGAATGGGTGGTACGCTAATGATGAAGGCCGCCGAAAATGAATACCAAGATTCCGCTTAAGATCGCCATCTGGAGAATTCCGAGGGAGCATGAAGTTTCCACCTGTCCTGGACACTTGCAGTTCCCCTCTTGTGTGGGTTTGAATGTGAAATATTCTTTCAATACCCTCTGCCAATCTTCTGGGATGGGGTTTCCTGGATGGAATCCGAGCGTTGAACATAACCATAAGATCCTTTGGTCCAGGTCTGACGTGTGTATTGCACTAGACGCTGTGGAAAATTGAGGACTGGAGAGCAGCCGTGGTGCCATATGCATGTTCGCGTGGTATCGACATGAACGGTTTCCGCCACATTGGACCTTTTGCCACTGTTTATTGCCTACAGTTTGCCCGAAGAGAGCAATATGCGCCCCTCGGGAGCAAAATATCGTGAAAGTCGATGGAAGAGGTTACTCTAACTGTTGCATGTGTGATTCATTTTCCAACAGGAACCCAAGGACTCGTCGTGCGAGTCATGGGAAAGAGGCAGGCTTTACACTACATGTTGTAGTTGTGGGTAACATGGTTACCATGCATTGACTGGACCGAAAACATAACTATAGTTTATGTACAGGGTGTCACGTTGGTTATCGATCCATTCGCCCATAGTTTGTTTTTCATTCGCTTAACGGGCCCGAAGGAAGATCAACAGCGCGATCGATCACCTTAACTACATATTCATGCGGCAACGTCGATAACAGATGCGGGAGCCGAATACGTAATGCTGCAGAAGCAGAGCATACCCCTTTGTCTATAGTGCTTACCCTTGTTGATTAACCGTGGATGGTATACGGAGTACTTCGGAATCACGAAGTATAATATCTCTTGTTTGAAAAACGAGCCGCTCGCATCAGTGGGTTGGATTTCTGAATCACCGTCACCATCCTCTTGGAAATTTACTATGAAGATGTTTACCTTTTCATAAATTGTTTATCCGTGTGCAGGCTGACAATCACCTAGACTTTCTTGGTGGACGATTTTCTGAAAGACTGATTTTGATTTCTATCGGGCAAATCTTATTCCTCAGAAGGGCCTTGCATTTATTCTTATTCCTATCCAGTACAATCTAGCGGCCGGTGTACCTGCACAAGCTGCCCGCACGCAAAAAAGCCTTAGGCTGCTGCTAAACAAGATCGTGAATTTTGATGCCTCGTAAGGTACCATGCTAGAAATCATGCTATGACCTGTTACTTACTCCTTTTATAATAGAACCCAATTCCTACTTACTGAAGCCAACCATGGTTTGGACGCCAAAAACCTCGAGACTTCCGCTACCTTACAGCAAGATGGATCTTTCATCCTAAACACACTCCACATAGGGGCAGCCAAGTACGAGGAAGCAGGATGGAGATACAAACATAAAAGCAAGCCGATCTAACCATGGTAGAATTTTATGCCGCTATCCATACGCCCTGCAGCTCTCCCTCGTGTTGCTGCCATTTTTGCAAAGCGAAGGGTAAATGGAGAGGATAGATAGATGATACGACCATTCGTTGTGGCATTAGGAGATAGCAAAGTTAGAATATCACCTCACCGAGTATGTGTGCAGAGTACGGAGGGAGTATCAAAGACCACCGAAATAGATATGTAGAATGACTTGTGTAGAAGACCATCTACAGGTACTTTGAAAGGAGAAGTCTCTAAGGCTATATATACGTTAGTAGTATAGGACTATCGTAGTCCGCTATCTGCCGCGAGCTCTTCTTGTGAGTAACCGTCGTTTAAACCATCAAGGTATGTGTCAAATCGTTTGGATACGTCAATAACGTCTTTAAGGAGTGTATAAGTAAGAGCGGTCCCCTTCCACCTAGAATACTGGCGGGCAGTGGTGATGGTGTTTCGGATCTCGCGACCATTCATCTTCTCCTGCTTGAGCTGGTTGAGGTTACTGCGAAGGTCTTCAATGTCGACTTCATCATCCTCAAAGGAGTCAAGCCGATCAATAAAAGTCCGCCAGATTCGAGATCGTTCTTTGGGGCCTAAGCTCGGGTAGTGTAGAGCAAGCTGAATCCTTGATTTGAACGCCTCGTCAAACGTGCCCACTCGATTGCTTGTTAGGATTAGAATGCCATCGTAATACTCTAGCACTCGCAGGAAGACTGAAACCAAGGCATTCCGGGCTAGATCCTCGAGGCTTCGCTGTTCCAGGAACACATCTGCTTCATCCAGGAGGACGACGCATCCCCAAACCTTTCCCAGATGCAGTACAGATTCCAGATATTTCTCCACAGCCTCGGCCTGAACACCTACATCTCCACAAGTTACCCTGTAGAGCGGCTTCTCTGCAATCTCGGCAACGCTCTCTGCAGTCAAAGTCTTGCCTGTTCCAGGGCCACCGTGTAATAACAAGATAAGGCCGTTCCCCTTCCCAACAATCAGATCTGTCGATTTTTCACCTTCTAGCTGGTTGCTAACCAAAGCTTGGATGAGGTCCTTAGCCTTGGGGTCCATCACCAGGCTTTGAAAAGATTCCTTGTTCCATATCACATCGGAAATCTGGTCAGCCACTAACTCATACCACTTCTTCCGTCGAAGATTATATCCTTTGATTTTAGTGGGCATTAGAAGCTCAAAATTCTCGCCGGGGGCTTCGTCCTTTTCCATAATCTCCGCGTCAAGGCTATCCACTGCTCTATAGCTGGATGAGGAGTCTGGATGAAGTTTCAAGTATGTTTTCATGTCAATCATGTACCGCTCATTGGCCTGGAGCAAACCGTTAGTTTAGAGTCAAGAAGTGCACAAAGAAGTCCTAGGGGAAACATACTATGTTCTCAAGACTGTCTTGATCCTTGGTTTGGTAACAGACAAGCCGCTGCACGCGGCACTTCCAGAACGTTCGGCCACGTTTTCGAAGCAATTCGACTATTTCCTTTGGCGCATATCGAATGGGATATACTGATAGCTCTGTAATATGGACCCCTATCCTCTCAGAGTCGGTTGTCCCTGTTTCTGCATTGGCTGCCTCTTTAGTCTGATGATTCCCGCTTGGAAACCCAAGCTGAAGCGTCTGATTTTCACGAAAAAAGGTCCCATTAAATTTCCAAGACCAGCCTTCAATAGACCAGGCCTGGGTTGGAAGCTCTTTGCGTTTCCGGGTGGAAGTAACAAATAGCTTATCTCCGTTCGCGGAACCATGCGATCCGTCCTCCAGAGATGGCCAAGATTTCGCAATATAACCAGTACACTCCTTGCCATCATTCTTCACCAAAACGTCACCGGGTTTGAACAGGTAGTTGAGATATTCTGGTAGAATCTCTTCCCTCTCTAGGAGGAAATCTGCTCGGCCGTATTGCTTGGCAAAATTGTCCTTCAAGTACTTCCGAAAGGTATCGAGCTGTTTTTGCGCTGCTGGAACCAACATATTTCTTAGATCCTTCAGTTTATCACGACAATGGTAGATGAAAAGGTAAGGTGCCTCCAGCTTCCCCGTCGAGAGATAATTGAATAGTATCTCCTTGTATTCTGCACCACTCTCTAGTATTTTTATCACGGCTGTTTTCAAATTAAGCGCCACTGGTTGGATACTTTCGTGGTAGAGTTCTCGGTCTTGGGGAGCCGTATTCCACTCAGCTCTATTAGTCACGAATTTGACCTTGTCCGAATTTATCATTGTGGCAAACGTCCGAAACACGATGAATGATATGTCCTTGTTTTTTGCGAGGTAAAGGTCAAGGTTACCCACAGGATCATTACAGCGCAGGCGAAAAGTTGGTCCTCCAACTGGGATCAATTCGGGAGGATCCAAAAAAGCGCTAAGTGATGCATCAGACTGAATGCTTCTTGAATCACCTTCGTCTGCCGGTCCACCGTCGTCGGACAGGCGGTAGAGCACTTGATACCTTGATGGAACCGGATCTCTTGGGGTTGATTCAAGCCTCTGCACTTCCAATTTAAGAGAAGCGATACGCCCCAGCAACTCTTGAACATCTGTGCTCGAAGTTCCATCGAATTTCACACCATCTATGTCTGGTGTATAGGAAATATCATTTGGTGATCTGGTCTGACAAACAGTAGTCGATTGGCCGGGCTCAGGTGCTATACTATCAGTCTGCAGATAGTGTGCTCCAGGCGCTGAGTTTTGTTGTGATTTCAGATTATCTTGGAGTCGCGACAACTTTTGTCGTTCCAGTTTTCGCTCCTTCAATAATATTACTCCTGGTTCTGTAGTTATAATTTAGTGTCATTATTCATATGTCCATCTATCTGCTCATTTATGACTCACGTTGCCTATTTCTCTCTCTCTCTTGTCGGACGCGCCTCTCCCGCTGCGGATCAACCTTGACTCGTGTGGGTATCGTAGAGACCATTTCTTCGTCAGTGTCTGGATCAGATTCATAAACATGCGATATTCTTGGATGTGGTCTCCTAGTAGCCGATCGTTCGCGTCTCCCATCATCCATTTGTTCTTCAACATTTTTACCTAATGCTAGAAGGTTGCGACGATCTGTAGCCATCTGGTTGCTCCGATCATCTGAGATGGTGATGTTTTTAAAGATCTCCTCCCTTTTGTGTATCCGTAGTTTGTTGCTACTGTCGGATAAGGTGTCATACTCGTCTGAGCTTAATCTTGGTGGTACTGGTGGTATTATTCGTCGTCGTTCCATAATTGAATTCTGTGCCTAAGTTCAATGGCTCGTACGGGGCAGCAATTAACTGATGCCTCTTTCATTAAATAAAAGAGTATGGCGTGTCATAAAATAAAGCAAGCTCCAAAAGATCTCTGAACTGGAATTTGGGCTAGCAAGGCTGCACCCCTCATCTTGATGCAAGGCAGACTCAGCCACTTGGATATGTATGGAGAGAGCTTTAGAGGCTTAGCGTGTAGCTGTAGCGTCACCCTTGCTCCTCTCACTCCTTTTCATCTATCTCATCTTCCATTTCTATCTTGACGTCCGCCCAAGTCAGACAGTTAAGCTGGAATATAGCATCCTCTGTAGAAGAGATATGCCACGATCCCCATCACCTCTGGCCGACCTTCCTTGTTGGCGCTATGAAGATAGGTGAGAACCCTCCAAATATGCAGTAAGACTGGATGCTGAGTTCGGTGAGCGCTTTCGCACCCGCAACATCTGCATTTCAGGAGGGCCAAAGAATATTCCAGCTTCAAGTGAGTCGTGACCCCAAGAAGAGGGATCGTTTGCAGCAAATCCAAGCCACGAGCTTAGAGGATCTGGTCGACATCGTTAGAGTTGCGCAGAAGCACTATGAGAGCACTCGGGGTGATTCGAAGATATGGAGGGGTATCAAAGGGTTCTCAGAGAAGTTATGCTATTATGGCAACATCTTTGATGTCCTTGTACAGCAGCACCCGGAGTATGTTGCGTTGGCCTGGGGTACAATGAAGCTCTTGTTCGGTGTAGGTAACCAGCCGAAGATGTTGGTAAAGCAATGGCAGATAAATAAATCGACACCGACTGATAATATTGTCGTAAAATAAGGCGATAGTTGAGCACGAGAAGATCGGGACGGTCATCATCGACGCCCTAGAAGACATCACCAACGCCCTTCCACGCGTAGAGCTTGCTGCAACCCTTTATCCCACGACCCTGATAAAGCAGGCCGTTGCAGTGCTTTATGCGCGTATCATTCGCTTCCTCCTCCGGGCGTTGGAGTGGTATGAAGAAGGGAGGGTGAAGCGAGCACTTCACTCCATCACCAAACCGGCCGCACTTCGATACAACGACATCATCCAGGACATCCATCAAGCAGCAGAAAGTATTGCCGCCTTCGCCGTGACAAGCAGCCAGGTCGAGCAGCGAGATATGCATGGAGAAGTTGTTACCATCAGGAAGACTCTGGAAACAAGTCAATTGAAGATTGAGAATCAAGTCATGGATCTCCATCAGAAGGTTCAGTTGATGGCGGATCTCATGTCTTCAAATTATACCCTCCATCTTGACGGACAGTCAAAGATTTACCAGTCCTTGTCTGCAATTCAGTCCACGCAGGCTATTCAGATCATTCACTCTCAGTGTGTTATCGACCATCAATCCGGCCTTCAGGCGTCTCGAGCCCTCAGGGGCCGACGTCGACTTAGCTCACAGGTGAAGGGCCTTCCGTTCTGGCAATCTCCTCGGCTTCAGCAATGGAATAAGTCTACATCTTCATGTCTTTTCCTGGTCAAGTCTGCTCTCAGCGAACGTCGGCTAGTCCAAGACTTTTGCACAAATGCTATTGAGCAACTGATCAGCTCGGGCACCGCGGTTTTCTGGATTCTAAAGCATGAAGGCAAAACTTACTCGATAGTTGATACAATCAAGAGCCTGATCCAACAAGCAGTGAACTTCCACGGCACTGCACAAGACCACAGCGCGTTATCATTTCAACTTAATAGGTTCATTCACGCACAACTCGAGGAGCACTATCTTGACATTTTCACCGATCTCCTCCAGAATCTGAAGCTGGTTTATATCGCCGTGCAAGCGCAAGCAATTCCGTCTTCGGACGTCAAAGACTTTCAATCCATTCTCTACCAACTAATAGGACGGCTCTCAAAGCAAGGAAACAAGGTAGTAGTCAGGATTCTCGTCCTAGATTGGGAACCGGGGAGCCGCATACATGCAGAAAGTGATCATTCCCAGCTAAAGATATCGAAAGTACCTCGTCGGAAAGGAAAGAAGCTACCTAATAGGCCTCTGAACAATCTCAAGGGCTGTGTTCGCGTCTGAAACAGCTAACTAATGATTGTTTGGGATTAATTCCCCCTAACTCTTGAACCAGAATGCAGCGGCAAGGCGAACATACAAAGTAACCATGTTCCATACCCAAATCTTCTGCTTTCCGTTCTTCTATTTTGCACAATCTGAAATAAAGAGACGTGGCAGAAGCAATCTTCGTATAGCTACCACGGGGTAGATCTATAAACGCCTGGGACCTTTTTGCTCCACTGTGCACACCATCGCTCACTCGATCTCGAGCTGTTGTTCCCTTCCTCTTCTCACGAACACATATACTCGGCCGGATCCATGTTAAAATAGATAACGAGTAATTATATGCATAGATCCCATCATCTTCAATCTCAATAAGATTGTATCTATAGCACTTCGTGGTATCATTTACTTACCAAGATGGTCAAAAGTGACGCCGTAATGGTCAATCTATAAGATTCCAGGTCAGCTGTAAGGACACCCAGGACTGAATCGCAAAGGGGCTTGATATCAGAGATAAGCGCCATTCAACCTAGAACGGCTAACTTAACTAGGGCGACTATGGCAGGCCTCACGATGAGCATCGTGATGGTGCGGATATAGAGATGAAATAATCGAAGATAGGGAGATAATTAACGGGGCCATATACATGCATATATTTATAGGTATGCATCCCCTTTGGTATCTGTTCAAAGTCTTGGTATGAAGGTTAGGTCGCAGGCTCATGTCCTTACCTATTGACTCTCCGACGCGGGTCCCGTAACTTGCTAGGTATTCCCTTGTATAAAAACCCCAAGCCTCCTTTTATGTATATTCCTGCATAATGTGGGTAGGTCGCCACTTGTGATCTTCAGGTTCGTAGAAGACATAGAATAGACAGGGTCCTCGAGCGGAAGGATCTGAAGTGCATACGTAAAACTCGAGGATATATAAATATAGGCTGATTTATATATCCCGTGGTTCAATGTCTATTGCCCAACCATTAATGATTACCTATCTGCACAATCGGGGAATTTGTCCTCCAACTCCGCCTGCACCGACGCCAGGCACTTCCGCTTGCTGTAAAGTTCCATATTGGGCCAGCCATGCTTTCGATGAATCTCCTGTAGCATCGAAATAACCTCTTGTAACTCAGCCGAATAGATCTCAAGTACAATGCGTGAATTTCGTGGAACAAAGGATAGCTTGCGAAACTCATATTTAAGAACCTCGAAGAAGTCCGCAATTGCCCAGCGACCGCCACTCGCACACCAGTCCGCATCGTTCTCGGGCGCATAGTCGTATGGATCGTCTAAAACTTCCTTCCGATGAGGTTCCCCTACTATACCCCCATCGCATTCGGGCCAGAATATAACCCCGAGCTTAGTATCAAGGAGGACTGCAGCAGTATCCCGCCCGCCACTCGTAAGGCCCACAGCGTGAGATGGTACTCTCTCTACATCCATATATGCTTGGGATGCGTCCCTAACGCCTTCTGCCGTTAATCGACCAGACTTGATCTGAGCACAGTCATCTGCCCAAGTAGCACAGTAGAGGAATGGAATAGGCTCGCTCTCCATTCCCAGTGTTGTAGGACGAGCCAGATAAGGCAAATGGCGGAGTAGAGAAGCAACTGTCTTGCCCTTGCCGATGGCCAGCATCGCTTCGTTGGTGATTGATGGCCAGCCTCCTTCTGGTGGCTCGAGAACAAGTCTTCGTCGAGATACATCGTGGTTAGAAACTGGTAGTAGTCACGGACTGCGGCGATGCAGTCCTGACGCGAGTATTCGATCTCACTCAGTGCAGTCATGGTGCCGTTCGCAGTGAAAAGTTGAAGCTGTTGAAGCTGTTGACGTCGACGTTGGAGAATAGTTAGTTACGTCATAGTAACTAGTTATTTCACATAAAGAGCCCCGCCTTGCGCTTGGGTAAACCTATCAAATACCTAGGATCTTGCATAATGGATGTAATGAAAGGTACAGGCTCGCTGGCTCGTCGCGATTGAATTCGGCATCTAGTTCAAAGCCGTCGTTCTTCTACTGCGTGATAATTGTTAGTCCGCGCTAAACCGGCCAATCGCAGCAAGATTCTCCCGCCAAGGCGAGCCTTGCAATTGACCAATAAGAAAACACCTGATGATATTACTTAAGCAACCGAGATAGCTTCAATCTTTTTCTCTCGTTTGACATCCAAGAGTCAACATCTCTCATTAGCATCTTAGAACCAACTGTGATACTGTGTATATGTATATGTACAAAGGGAATGCAGAACCAGCCGTGGCACCATTCAATCGCTTGCAAAAAAAGAACCCTACGACACTCGAACGGCGGCCTCTAGTTTGCCCACCCTCGAGACATCTCCACCGCCTTCTCCCACCGGGCGAAGCGTTTGTCGGTCTCCTCCTTCTGGACACTGGGCTTGAACGTCGTCTGGCCCTCGGTGTTGACGTTTTGAAGCTCCTCTGTACCACTCCAGACACCAACAGCAATGCCCGCTGCAATCGCTGCACCAAGAGCGGTAGTTTCACGCATCTTAGGACGGTTGACGGGAATGGATATTAGGTCTGCTTGCGTCTGTTGGACTGTCAGTTAGCAATTGGCGACTACATAAATGATAAATCAGACAGCTTGCCTGAGAACTGGGTGATCTCATACCTGCATGATCAAGTCGCTACTACACATCCCACCATCAACGGCTAGCTCGGTCAGCTTGTGTCCGCTATCCTTCTCCATGGCAGCGAGAATCGCCTTGGTTTGGAAACATGTCGCTTCCAGCGTTGCTCTCGCCACATGTCCTCGCTGCGTATACGTTGTTATGCCGAATATTGTGCCCCTTGCGTCGTCAATCCAGTACGGAGCGAACAACCCGCTGAATGCTGTGACAAATACACACCCGCCGCTATCAGGCACCGTTTCGGCCAAAGCAGTGAGATCCTTGGAGCTATCGATGAATTTGAAATTGTTGACAAGGAACTTCACGCTGGACCCGCCAACGGCAATGCTTCCTTCTAGGGCATACGTGAGCTTCCCTCCTTCACTGCCGCGAAAGTCAAAGGCGACGGTGGTTAGAAGACCGTGCTTCGATACGACTGGCTTCTCGCCGATGTTGTATAGGAGGAAGCAGCCGGTGCCGTATGTGTTTTTGGCTTTGCCAGGAGTGAATCCCTTCTGGCCTACAAGCGCGGCGGATTGGTCGCCTAGGCAGCCTGTGATCGGGAAACCCTTGAGTGTTGTCATGGCGAGTTTTCCGTAGGCCTCTGGGTCAGCGGAGTGGACGATCTTAGGGAGGTGAATTTTGGATGGATCAAGACGGAAGAAGTCAATTAGTCGCTCGTCGTATTCGAGTCGCTCGAGGTTCATGAACATCGTCCGCGATGCATTTGATGGATCGGTCACAAAGATATCGGCCCTCGCACCACCGTTGAGCTTATAAATAAGCCATGTGTCGATAGTTCCGAACGCGAGGATGCCTTTTTCGTACGCCTCTTTAACCTTGGCAACGTTCTCGATCAACCATAGCACCTTACCGACGGACGGATAGGTAGAAAGTGGCAGACCGCAGATCGGCTGAAGCTCGCTGTGGCCTAGGCGGGTTTTCAGCTTACGCACAAGAGCTTGCGTGCGCGTGTCTGTCCAGACGATGGCGTTGTAGAGCGGTTCTCCTGTCTCTTTGTTCCATACCACGGTCGTTTCACGCTGGTTAGTGATACCGATTGCCTTGATGGAGTCTATCGTGTGTCCTTGCTTTTCGAAATCGGCTACAGCTCCATCTATGCAAGCGGTTACGGATTCTATGATCTCATTGGGGTCATGTTCGTGCCATCTTCAACCACTACGTTAGCACACACCAAGTTAAACGAAATAAGAACGGGAGACTGCTAGAAACGCACCCTGGTTGAGGGTATATCTGAGTGAACTCTAGCTGGTGTGAAACGACTACCTCTCCATCTGTGTTGAAGATAAGGAACCGAGAACTTGTCGTGCCCTGATCAATTGACCCAACAAACGACCTTCCAGCTCCTGCCATTGAGCTGGATTATTTTGTCACCAAATACTATGTATTAACCGGGGAGTGAGAAAAGGCACAATGAGGAGAAGTGAGGGGGAGGAATGCGAGACGGAGGTAGATCCATTTTATTCTACCGGCTGGCACCTTGACCCTCGCACTTAAGGGTAACCTGGACCATTCCGTGGAGCTTACACGTGAGCGTTGGAAGAGTACGAGATGCATCTCGGCGCAGTGACATGTACCCTCGGGTGACGACGAAGGAGTGGTAAAAAGTATCTCGGCAGCTGCGGGGATTACCGATGAACCGACAACCAAAGTTTGCGCTTGCACCATCCAACGCAGCTTTATTTTCACCTCTATTTCCATCACTACATTATATTGATGGAAGCGGCTCTTATATCACCACTTATTACTCCATAATCCAGATGCCCATCAACCTGGGGAAAATGCGGAGGTGTTCATCGCATCTGTCGCAACCCACCTTTTAAGTGGCACTGATCGGCATGTTGGTAGCAGGGGCACCTTGTCTAGCGCATCCTTAGCTAGACGGGACACCAACCTGCCATCCAAAGTGGGTTTCGGCCAATTGAATTTGTTCCTTGTGCATCACGAACTCAGTTGCTGCGATTCTTGTGTTTCGCGAAGGGGCCATATACAAACTACGTTTGTATTTGTTTGTCGACGCAGGATTTACACTTTTTTCGGGGCCGGCCGAGGTTTAAGCTTGATGTAAAGCTGAGCAAGCCACCCTACTTGGACAAAAGAGTCGTGACCCCCGGACCAAAGGACGGGGCAAACGGTTAAATTTGTACGACGCTTTACACATAGGGAAGTTGAACACGGCGTGGCATGGCATGGCAGTGCTCGGAGGGTACAACGATGGACGGCCAGGCCGATAATGCGTCAGGATCCTTCTTCCTTCGTTCTCCTCTCCAAGTTTATAAGATCGTCGATGCCCCGTGGGGAATTTGTGGGAATATGCGCAGCTGTTCTCATGTACACGCCTTCTGCGGATTTTTTTTTTATTCACCCTAGTGGAGCCTTTCTCCCCTAGTTTTCTTCTTCTTTTCCCCACCGCGCTTCTTTCTTTTGACTACCCACCCGTTATATATGGATATCTCCGTTGTGGACGAGACGTGGCCGATAAAACCAGTTAAAACCGGAATATCATCCTCCCAGACCTTGCATAACGAGCATTTCGGAGGTCATTCCCAAGGCACCACTGAAAAGGAGCATAGTAGCCCCTCCCTGGATGGGGGGCATCTGCAACTCCAAGGCTATCCTGACCAACCCAAAATTCCTGTTAGCCCAAGTTCAGCCACCGAGGATGAGTCCCAGCCTAATAAGGAATTACTATGGACCAAGATACGGACCAAACTCCGCGAGCCCTTTGCCGAGTTCTTTGGGGTGTTCATCATGATTCTCTTTGGTGATGGCGTTGTCGCACAGGTCCTTCTAAGTGACTCGAAAAAAGGAGACTATCAATCAATATCGTGGGGCTGGGGGTGAGTCAAAGATTTCTTATATTTGAGACAAAGAACGAATTAATAAAGGACAGGTAAATGAAAAGAAACATCCTTTCTGATGATAATCTCTGAATAGCCTTGGAGTCATGCTTGGTGTCTACTGCTGCGGCGGCATCTCGGGCGGGCATCTCAACCCTGCAGTGACACTCGCAAACTGCGTCTTTCGGAAATTCCCCTGGAGAAAGTTCCCCATCTACATGCTAGCTCAAACCCT
Source organism: Arthroderma sp. PD_2 (assembly GCA_032989685.1). Lineage (NCBI taxonomy): Eukaryota > Fungi > Ascomycota > Eurotiomycetes > Onygenales > Arthrodermataceae > Arthroderma > Arthroderma sp. PD_2. The sequence continues at coordinate 15,630 of JANTQJ010000079.1, forward strand.
AGGTGCCTTCTGTGCTGCAGGCGTTGTTTACGCGAACTACAAATCAGCCATAACCGTCTTCGAAGGTGGCCCCAACATCCGTACCGTGGGATTGGACACCTCCACTGCCGGTATATTCTGCACATACCCTGCGCCATTCCTAACCAAGACAGGCCAGTTCTTTTCAGAGTTCATTGCCAGCACGATCCTTATGTTTTGCATATACGCGATGGCAGATGATAAGAATCTAGGAGCCGGGAATATGATGCCACTTGGTCTGTTTTTCCTTATATTTGGCATTGGCGCTTGCTTCGGGTGGGAGACTGGATATGCGATCAACTTTGCTCGTGACTTTGGACCGCGTCTAATGACTTATTGCTTGGGTTATGGAAATGAAGTATGGTCTGCTGGAGGATATTATTTTTGGGTGAGCTGCTACCATCCTCCTTGCCTTCCCTTGGTTCAGTGTGATTGCCAGCGTAACGGTATAACTGACCTATTCCCGGAACTAGGTACCCATGATCTCTCCATTCTTTGGCTGTGTATTTGGCGGATTCCTATATGATGTTTTTCTATATACTGGAGAAAGCCCTATTAACACACCCTGGATGGGCCTAGACCGGTTCATGAGACCCCGCCAGGACGTTTGGTCAAACACAAAAACGATAGATCGTAAGGTATGACAGGGGAGAGGAAAGACGATGTCAATATTTATATTTCTTATCTATTCTACCACGATATAGCTGATGAATTGACGAACAAAAGTAACATGGTTCCATGACCCTGCTTCTCCTTCGCCTTCAAGCTAAGGCTGGCACTGTTATTTCATGCAGACGAGGTAAGCCAAATGGACTCTAGCCCAGCTCCCAGATCCCGGTTTATAAAAGGTCAACTGTTCATTCACAAGCCCATCTAATGGGATGGCGAGATTACACCCTGGCACATTGTATAGGGCTAAGGAGAGGGGTAGAAGGCGAGCCTTTTTGCCCGACAATACGAAGTCGTGGTTACATGCACCGAGTACATATGCGGTGCACCCAGGCCATGTCACATCCATACTTTATCAGTCTACATGGGTAGCATGGGGTCCGAGGCAGGGGATAATTGGCAAACATGTGGGCATATATTCACTGCCCGTGCCCATGTATGCAACCCCTTTCGCAAGGAATATCGGCCATTTCTGGGGATTTACAATATTTGGCATGCATATAATGCATAATCAACGGCCTCGGGAGTATACACTTGCTTAATAAACCCATGCAAATACTACGCATCTCTCTTATATGTCTACTTACTAAACACATACAGATTAACAGCCATGCTATTGACATGGAGCAGCGGTCTAGTCTTTTGAGACCATTAAGTGAAAGATTAAGGTAATATTAAGTAGCATTAGTTGAAAGCAGGAAATGTGATCTTATCCAAGACACTCAATACCCTATTTCACGGAACAGAGGCATATACTCCGTGCATCCTTACACTATATATAAAGTCCATGGATAGATATTACTTTGCTATAAAAGATAGTAGCAGGGATCATGTGACCATGGGCCAATTTTTTATTATTTCTTATTTAAAAAAAAGGCATCCAATTTCAACATCATTTTACAATTTCACAGCTAAGAAATATAGAAATACCAACTGATAGTCCCGGGTCTATCTAATATTTGAACCCATTAACTGTTTTGCTACATCATACGAGTGTATGCTGCATTGAGATGACAGATCTTCGTTCGGCTCATTTCAGTCTAGAGGCTAAAAGTACAATATGTCAACATATTGGATGATTTAGTTCAAATTCCATAGCTTCACTAGTAACCATGAATGGAATCCGTCTCAAAGGAATCCGCGGGAACTTCCCCATGGCGGATACACAGTGACTCTTTCAAGTCAAGACTCTCCTATCAAAAACAATACCCACAACCCTTCTTCTTCTTTTCGGTCCCCATTCTCGCGTATTGTTTGTTTATCCTTAGCAAGTCGACTCTATACACTATGCCAACTCTCAAACAACTTACTTGCCGTGTCGAATGGGCAAACTGCAGCGTACCATTCAAGGAGTATGGAGTTGCTTATGGAGACGGGTCTGTTGAATGTTTTATTCCCATTCAGCCGGCCTCGACCCCATTTTCAATCCGTCTAACCTCGAGTGGCTATATCGCGCCTGGTTTGGCCATGTTTGTTTATATGGATGGTATCTACCAATGTAACCGAAATAGGGTCAACTTGATCTCGAAAAAGAAGACGGGAAACGGTAAGAAAACGGCCAGAGATGTCGATTTCTGCGTTCGTCAGAAGGAGGAACGCCTCCTGGATGGGACTTGGATCGGAAGACCATGGAGGTTCGAGCCGCTTCAAATAGGTATGCTTGATTGACAACTGGCATGATGTAATTTTCTCATTATTATTATTAACGGGGATGGTTCATTTAGTGCAGCTGCTGCCAGGCATGCCAGAAATCAACAAATCTCATTTTGATAACTTAGGCGAGATCTCTGTTGTTGTCCTTCGGTGCGAATCACGACGTGATCAGTGTTCATCAGAGGGATCGCTCAGTCCAGAATCGGCGATGGCCTTTGGCCCTGATCTTGATGGTACGGTAATGTCCAATTGGCAAAGAGGGTAACTTGTCACTGATATGCGATATACATACTACAGATCTCCAAAGCATATCAAGTGATGAATATATCCTTAGCCCAAGTGACACAACCAAAGGAAACGATACGAATTGTGGAATAATCGGTGGATTGTTTGACGGGGCAGACGATTATAGACACGACAGCCGCGATAGAAATTGCTGTGAGGGCTGTGCGCGACAAGAGCGCCAGGAGCGCCATAAGAACCACCGATTCTCTGGGCGTCTTGATAATTCCACAAAACGACGCTACACAGACCATGACCGGCCAGATCCGCCGTGTCGAGTTCACTGGGACGACAAACCTCGGAAACATGAAGAATCTGACTGGGAACCGGAATGGGATTCGTATGATGATCATTCTACTGCCAGCTCAGATTATATCCGCCGGGGTTATCGGTATTATCGCTCCAGTGGTGCAACTGATCCAATCCCCAGACACAAAGTTGAAGTCTCTGATAGCCCTCGTTGCTATGGTGGGCACCGTCATCCAAAGCAAAGCCGATCTCTCCCTCAACGACCGAAGCAGGAACAATATTCAGAGCAGAGGGTTAGGAGAACACCAGAAAGACCTCCACCTCCCCCAGATGAGCAAAAACTATCTGGAACGATAGTAAGGGAAGAGCTGCATAGTGGTAACCGTGGATGCGCCCCTTCCATCGTCCTCAATGTCAACCCAAGTCAACCAGCACATACGGCGAAACTAGAGACTAGCCAAAGTTGTCACCAGTGTACTACTGTCAAATGTTGCCCAGCTGATGATACAACAGATGACGGTTGTTACGTAGTCTCTAACAACGAGAGAGTTAGTAGACGCTGTCGACATCGTCGTCGTTCCCGTCCTTGTTGCGAGCGTAGGGGGTCTGATCAGAAGCCTGGAGAGAAATCCACCGATACATCCGAGAATATAAATATTGACGATTGGGGTAAACCAGCTGATAGCCAGAATACAGATGACAACAAAGATGACGCAAATGGGAATAGTGGAAATGCAGAACCCGTCCCTGGCTGGTCAGATCCGACAAGTGATCAAAATAATAACACAACTACCTCCGAATGGGGCCAAGATCAGAAAAATCAAGGGGATAACAATGACTCCAATGACTGGAATAAGAATCCTACCTCAGAGACCAACGAGCAAAAACAGCAGGACAACCAGGGGTGGGATAGCGGAGACTGCTGGCCAGCAAAAGATAAGGGTTCGGGCAACGGCGACGCTCCAGCAGCTGGCTGGCCGCCCAATGACTCTATTAATAACCAGAATACCAATCAAAAAGGCCCTTCCACAAGCCCAAACAATGGATATGAAAACCCTCGGCCAGGACCGTCTAGTCCGCCGCGACCCCCTATATTCCCAGCTCACGACCAGGGGCCAATCTGGGGTCCTCCTCCGCCCATTCAAAGAGTGCACACCCTAATAACACCATTTTGCCGAGGACAAGAAGCCAGTGAGCCACCATTATATACCGTTCCTGACCAGGTGGCACAAGAACGATCACTATCGCACCAAGTTCAGGTTGGTAAATCTTCGACATACTCCCACAAGGTTCAAGTCCCACAGTATCTCGATACGATGGAAGAGCCGTACGCAAAATTTGTGTTTAAATATAGGGTAAAAGGTAAGATATAATGTCCCTTAGGAACCTCGCCCTTAATCACTCATTCTCAGTTATCCATCTACTAACCTCACAACTAGACGTCATTGCCTTTCAGATTGGCAAGCCCATAGAACGAGATGTGGAAGCCGAACGAAGACTTCTAGAGTCCCTCCCTCGGGAGGAAATTCTGAATCAACTCCTCCATGCCCAAGTATGCCACCTTATTCTCCCCCTTGGGCACCTGGAATAGCTTAATACTAATGTTATCTAGGGGTTGCTGGCTGCACAGGCACTTGGTCAACCACAGACTATCCCGTACCAGGGGCAACAACAGATTCCTCCTTTCCAGCCGCAGCTACAGAAGGCCGATTCGCATAACCAACAATATGCCTCAACCCAGCAACAAAGCCAACACCGTGGAAATACGAATAGCAATAGCAGCAACACTAACCAAGGATCTCAGCCCGGCCCATCAAACTGGATCAACGCCCCAGCTCAGGATGAGCTGATGACTGTCCCATCAAAGCTTACAGGCTACAATAACGGGCCAGGCAACCCCACCCAGGGACCTTCGCAGGACAGTGCGTGGGCTGCAGAGCTGTCTTCCAAGTTGCAAGATGCGCGCCAGCAGAGTGGCTCCAATGACAGGCACAGCAACAATCAGGGTAACGAATGGAATGGCCAGTCTGGGCAAGAGGGTGATGACTCGGGGAGATGGTAAGCTTGTCTCGATGTGAGGTAGTGGTGCTGGGTTTTGGATACTGGTCCTCGCCTGTACTTTACATTTACTCTTTCTTTGTCGGGGCTAAATCACTTTATGCATCTCGAGAATATTCATTACTAGAATTCAACTATTATGTGGAGGTATAGTCGCTTATTTAATTATTGCTTTATGTCATCCAGTCAATAATTGTCGGGACGGCTCACTCTCCGCCCTCAATGCCATATCATTCACTTTGATTGTACCATCATTTCATTTCAGTAGTATGCTATCTCTAATCTTAGAACTATTTAAGCGACAGCTGTTCGTAAGATATCACGCTATTCATCGTCTCATGCTCCACTACCGTTGTAGAGAAGCTTATCAGTAGTCCTGATACCAGGATTCTTAATGGCGGAATTCGCAAGCTCCTTAAGACGACCACAGACTTTCTCGGGAGCGAGATCTTCAGCAGCCATAACAAGCGCCCCAACACCACAGACATGAGGAGAAGCCATCGATGTTCCGGACATAGGCTCACTGCGACCTCCAGGCAAGGCGGAGATGACACCTACCCCTGGCGCGAACAAGTCCACTATTGTTATGGCAAATGAAGTTAGTTTCCTCACTTAAGTAAAAAAAGTACGCGAAGATATCCAGTCCAAGTTTAAAAGGGCAGATAGAAACGTACCAGCTTCGCCATAGTTAGAAAAGTCTGCTTTAGTATCGTTCATTGTACTCGCAGCAACTGTGCACAGTTCAGGAGCAGAAGCTGGTGACACCATTGAAGCATTCCTGTTGTCATTACCAGCAGCAACAGATATGAAGATACCAGCTGCCTGAGTACGAACAGTGGCCTCGTTTAGAGATCTAGAACGAGGGCCACCGAGGCTCACGTTCATGACAGACTTTCCCAAAACGCCCTTTCTTTTAGCATCTCTAGCAGCCCAGGTGATCCCATTTATGATGCCTTCGAGGTCGCCACTGCCATAGCAATCGAGAACTTTGATAGAGACAATAGATGCTTTCCTGAGAATACCAAATGTCTTTCCAGCAACAGTGCCAGCAGTATGAGTTCCATGGCCGAAACAGTCAGTGTCTTTCATATCAACCATGTTAATACCCCATCTAGCACGACCGCTAAACTCTGTGTGGTTGATATCAATACCGGTGTCGACTCCGTAGAAGGTGATGTTCTCTCCCTCGCCATAGTTAGACACATAGTTGTTGCCGCCATTCTTCTTGTGGGAGATACGTGCAAGGCCCCAAGTGACGTTAGACTGTTTGATGGGAGAGCTAACTTGTACTCTTTGGTTTGGCTCAACGAAATCAACCTAAGCCTTCGTTAGCCACGGCCCTCAGTCTTTCAAATACATATCTTAGTATGACTTACATTTTCGTGTTTCAAGATCTCTTGGAGGGTGTCCTCGCCAAAGCTTCCACCGTATGCCTGCCATCCATCGATATCCCATGAGGACCTGAGCCCTTCAGTAAAGATACTGCCGCGCTTAGCCAGGTTTCTGCGGTGAGTTTTCTCTAGCCAGTGAACGTGGGAGGAGAATTCGTCGGAAGAGACCATGTTTTTCAAAACAACGATGTACGCGTTTGGAATAACGTCCGCCTTAGTACCAACGTCGAGAAGCTCTGCTGCATCAACAGTGAACAAGACAGCAAGCCAAAGAATCAGAAGCTTGAAGAGAAACATGATGAAGAGCAGAGCTTTCAAAGAGCTGTCAGAATTCTGTTGTTTCAGGAAGTGAACGTGTTTTTGGTCTGAAGTGAAGAGCTGGAGGTTGGTTTGAAGATGATTGTCCCTCTTATATACGTGCGTTTAAGTAACAGTAGCAGGACAAGTGATATAAACTAGAGCCTCTCGGCAGCCATTATCAGCAGTTTACCAATGCTGCCAGCTCATCATGTTCAGGACAAACGCCCGCATAGCATGTAAGTGTTGTATCACAGCATAGTTGGATACTCCCCAGAGCAACGACCATAGTATATACCTGATTTAGATGGTACTGCAGCTCTTTGAAGGAGAGGGTATCAAATAGAATTGAAATACTGGCCACTGGTCTCCATTAAAGCCAGGCTGGGGGAGGCAAACGAAGTGGAACATGTCTTTTAGTATCAAAGAGCATGGCATGAACACATCATCCTGGTGTCTCATCTCATATGATGATCTCTCTCTTAGCAATTTATAGTACGGTCTGGTCATTGCAAAAGTCCTACTAGAATGATAGTGGCTACTCCCAGGCGGCTCAATCCCACAGGCAACAGAATCGGCGTTTGGTATCATCTATGGGGCCATTGGAAGTAATATCAACTACCAGTTTCAATAGTCACAGCACTCAAGTAGAATGCGACTAACGGTTGGTACTTTTCCGGGTATGGGGCGTAAAATAGTCAGTCATCGTGCCAGTATTCCCAGAAGCGGTTGACAGGTACATGACAGGTGCATAACGTGTATGCAATTGCTGTTCCGTCCGCTTGAGAGTTGGCTATAGAGACAGAAAACCTCGCTGGTGGAGAAAATAGTAGCATGAATCAAGGCGCAGAATTGATATTGATAGCCTCTGATACCCGGATTAGATCAGTCCTTCACGAGATCTGCCAATTCAAAGCTTCTCATTGGAGTATGTTGCGTGTAATCCTTGGACGATATTTATGCCTGGAGTCTAACATCTATCTTTTTCTTTTCACTTGGATAAATCGTTACACACGATCAGTTGGATTGGCTGTTGGTTAGCCTCCAGGATTTGAAGATAAACCTCATCTTTAGGCTCCAGGAGGACGTGGCGAGGTTGGAGTTCTGAAGATGAAGCAGTCTCATCGAAATTTTGCTGAGACACCGATTGTAATGCCACTAAATAGCAGTGAACAAGTCAGATCTGTTGACTTCTGGGTAAAAGGTAGCCAGACAAGCGTAGGCGAAGACAGAGGCGACTTTTCTGGTCTTCATCGGCTATGTTGTCAGTTGAAGAAGCCCTCGGAGAAAAAGAAAAGAAATCTCACCAGTCAAATCTTCTCCCAACAGCATCAAAACTTCCTCTCTTTCCATCGTTCTAACAACTTCAGCAGCGCATCAGAGGCAGCTCCTTGGGCGAAGTACTCTCTGCGATCAACTGTACACCTAAAGAGACGTGTCAACACTGCGAAGTGGTTTTAAAAGATCGAAGAATCTCTTACTGGAATAAATGCCAATATCAATATCACGGAGTCTCAAAGAAGTCCGCCAGCTAACAATAGCAATGTCGACGGGCTTAAAGAAACCAGCAGAGCTGCTTCATGGACTCTGTTTGCTCCTATGTCACTCTCATGGTACTCTCCTAGGCTTCTTTTTATCATATTGCGACCCTTTGTCGGAGCAACTTCAGCATCATCACGATCCAGAAGGCGAATTCCGTGAGCTCTCTTTTATGCAGCGGTATCATATCCACCACATGGTTTTCCTTATAGGAAATAGCTGGCATGAATATTTACATGGGATGAAATGTATATATTTTGCCTCCATGCCAGCAGAAGGCCTTTCCTTCTATTTCTCTCGCCTGTCGCTTCCCCCCCGGACTCGATACCAAAAGCCCTTGCTGATTATATCAGACGGCAGGCTGAATGTTTTGTTAGGCGGTTACATTGTTATCATTATTATTGTTACTTACATCCTATTCCCGCCCTGATATCGATAGTTGCCTTATCCTAGATGTCAAGTGGAATTGCAGTGAAAAGGTTCGCTCTCAGATATTGAAATCATCGCACCTGTTAAGGGCCTCCGCTCAGCTCCAGTGACACTCCAATTCTCTTCAAGATGGGATCAGGGACGACCTATGTACAGAAGCTCCCTTCAGGAAAAGTTGGATTTGTCCGCCATCCAATCAAAATAAAATCGAAAAGGTCAATACTTGCCGATGCGTTTCTTCCTCATCGAGATGGCCGAATGTGGGTGCGTCCTCCTTATGGCTTCAACTACGATCCACCTCCTATAGACTTGCAGGCCGCAAGCCCGCCAATATCTCCAATGGACGGGCCATCTCAAACTTATCATAATGGAGGGTGTCAGCTGGCCGCAAGACAATATGAGCCGGTGACTTCTAACCCGAGGAATCGTGAAGTGGTTACCCTTCCACCTGTGTCATCCCCTGTTATAGAGCAACAAAGTCCGACATATTCTAGGGTTCTGGCTGCTACAACCGCCGAGACGAGACATAGATGCGCAGTCTGTGGACGATACCGCTCAGCTTCCTATCAATATCGGCATCCAATTATACCCGGCCAGACACCCCATACCAGCGTCTGCCGCAAATGTCGATTTATCTACACGTCCAGTGATGATAGCACCGAAAGTGAAGGCGGAAATGGACGGCCCAGAGGACGAAGGCACAGTAGAGGGAGACGGAGTAGCTCCAGGCAGCGTTCTAGAAAGGAACCTTCTATTCAACCCCCTCAACCTACTCAAATACCTCAAGCCCCTGAAGTCATTCAGCCCCCTCAGCCACCTATTACGAGAGTAGAGTCATCTCCCAACATTTTCCATTTTTGTCCTAACCCGCCAGGACTCTGTACCTTCCGCAGTCGAAGGAACTCTCTAGATTATGGCCTCCTGACTCCTATAAGCAGCCCTCATTGCTGTTCCGCGCGCATCCACCATTCCATACCTGACTATAGGGACACAGGAAGTTCTTGCTGCTGCCATGGTCACCGCCATCAGGAACCTAGGCCTTGCAGCCTCCGAAAGTCAAAGAGTTTGGATGAGGTTCAGATTGTTCCACCAAACAGCCCCCTAAGGTTAGTTGGCCATCAGGACCGGTTTCATTACAAAACACAACTAAATGATTAATGTCAGGAACATGAACACATACTCAAGACCTGTGAGTGGGGACTGGGATAACAGCTACGAACGTCCAAGAAAACCACGGTCGCCGACAAGATCACCCTCACCGGCACGGGGAAGTCGTCGCATGGAGTCATATCAAGTCTCTCCCCCAAGAGCCAGACAGCACTCTCAAACAAAGACCTACAGATTTGCCCCAGACGAAACTAGAAACCTATCAGATGCCCAGTGCCAAACAAGGAACGAAGACCCGCCAATTAGGCGGTATACTCATGTTTTGTCACGGGGGGATGATCAAGACAATGGCTGGAATAGCCCTCGACAGTATGGGAGGTCATTTTCCATCCAACCATCTCGAGATATCAACGGTCAACGACAACCGTCAAGAGCAGATGAACGCAGAAACACTCCTGGTTAGTATAAATCCTCCTCCGTATAATCCTAGGACCGAAAATATCAACCACACATGCTAACCCGTATAAAGAAACTATTTTCATCCCGAAAGCCCGCCGTCAGTTCGGTGTAAGGTATGGTGTGCCCCAACCAGCAACGCGGCAGTGGAGCTACGAATCCAAAGCAAACGAGCCTGAAAGCCGTTTCCGAGATTATCATCCCACAAGCCCACAAAGAACAGCCATCCATAGGCCAAGTTACACGTACCCATTACATCGTGATGAGCGGGATGCTGTTCAGGGGTATAGCGATCTAAGAAATGAAAGGCGTAATAGCCGCCACTATGCTGGCGATCGCGAAATTATCGAAGGACCACGCGGGACTTATCGCCCTCGAGATAAGCAGGTTCTAAGTAATGACTACCATGCTGGTGCGAATTATAGGACCCGTGAACAGCCAGTTGTTTGGTAACATGAGGTTTGGCTTCACTGGTTCAGGGCGATATGCCTATTTGCTTATAAATGAGATGGTTCCCTCAAACCCCCTTCGCGGCTATCTGTGAAGAGAAATCCTGGTTCAATGGGTGACCTGGCTGCTGAGTTGGATACAAATCTCAAGCTTACGCAGTGAGAAGGCTATTGGGCAACAGCGTATGTTTACTCCCCCGTGTAAGGCATTTGGTTCTCCGGCATGTAAATCATTGGAGATGGAACTATCATTATATTAAGGACATTAGTTCTATTAGGAACATTAAACTATGTACATATCCACTACATGTGTGTAATATGTAGATGTATAAGCAACGTGCTATGACCACACTCTTACTGTGACAGATCATCAATTCTGCCCAACAAGTACTCCAAGACTCTGTACGACGCAGCAGGGTTATACTGAGGTCCCATATGGCCAGTCAAGTAGAGTTCAACATAGGTTAGCTTTCGCTCGGTATGGTGGCGGCCCATTACACCAGCTCCAGCAAGGGTGCTCAAGCTACCGCGTTCATGGTATGGCACGAAAAGCGGCTTGGAAGGCTCCTGTGAGAAGCCCTGCGCACCGCCCCAGGTCATGTTCTGGATACTCAACAGTGTTCCGTTGCTGATAAGGACGTAATCCAGATCCCCGTGGGCGATGATAGTACGAGGCGACTGTTCGATGACATCTGGAATGATGGTGAAGGATGAAGGGGCTGAGTTATCCTTTCCATCCACGAAGACAGGGTTTTCAGAACATTCGGTCCATTTCTGGATCGGTGCGTTGATTGCCTTTTGCACGTCGGTGCGGTTGAAGTACACAGTTGCGCCGGCGGGTGTGTATTCGAAGCTTCCTGGGTAGCCGAGCACGTCGTACAGAAGCGGGCAGGTAGTGGCTACTTGGTACACGTCGAAGCATGGGTTGACGAGAGAGACAGCGTCGAAGATGGCGGTCCAGACATCACACTCTGGAGTAGCCTTGGGGAGTTGAGGGAGTTTACCCTTGGGTGGGTAGACGAGGTGCTCCTTCATGTAAGAAGTGTAGCCGCAGGAATCGGCCATGGCATGGATCTGTTTGCTGAAGGTCTCGTTCAATGGGAAGAGGCCGGCCCAGTGATCCACGAAGGGGACGGCGGGAACTACAGGGAGTTGTTAGCATGAGTGTGGGCATTATTACCTGGGAAAGAGGAGTAATAGCCTACCTTGGGTGAGGACTTCGTCTTCATTGATGGATGGATCAAAGATCAAAGTGCTCTCAACATTGAAATATCTCTTGTTCTTCTTTGCGAACATAGCATGTGCAATGTAAGGAACGTATAAGCCGGCATAACTTTCTCCAACAATGTAGATTTTCTTGCCATGTAAATCAAAGGTATCCACGAAGTTCCTGAAGAATCCCAAAAATTGTGTTGCAACATCTTCTTCAGACCTCACAGATGGCTTTCCTTGGGAAAATCCAGTTCCAACGGGTCTAGATAGGTTGTCTCGTCAGTTATCAAACTCTTTAAACATGGGTTAAACTCTGCTAACTCACTGTTCAACCCAGACCATATTGGTCAAGTTGTTCCACGCCCATGGGTTAGGAACTGGGTATAGGGTTCCATATTGCCAGCTGAAGGGGCCATTCTCTTGTAGGAAACCTTCTAGGGAACTGCAGCCCGGGCCTCCGTTAAGCCAGATGGTGATTTCATCCTCTGCGGCTGGATTCTCAGATGGGAAGTACCAAAAGTACAGTTGACGACTTTCATCTCGTCGAGTAGAAATTGGCATCAGACCAGCGTAAGATTCACCAACGTCAAACTGGACCTCTGGGATCTTTGTTCCGTCGACAGCATATTCTAAACAGGGCAATGTTAGCTATCTGGATGAATTCTTGTGGTGATCGCGTGAGAACTAGCATGTCATCACGACTACCACGAGGGTATTCAATTGCTTCAAACAATTGGGTAGAGTTGAAAAGTAAGACGAACTCTCTGTCTTGTGGTTCAAGCGTGAGCTCTGGCGCTTGTTAATGGTGTGTGTCGGGGGCCCAGAGAAGTCAAAATCTGGGATATTGCGAGCAGCAGGTAATGGATCCCTTTTGCCTACATGCTGCAAGCTTCTTCGGCCAGGGATGCTACCTGCTACAGCAGCATCTATGGCAGAGAGGGCCAAAACGATGAATGAAATTCCGCGCATCTTTAGAGAGTCAGGCGGAATCTAACCACACAAAGATTGCTCTCGTAGGGAAGGGAAAATGGTCAAGCACGAAAGAGGAAAAGAAAGAAGAATCCGGGCGACCTTCTAGATAAATACAAGCCTCCCCGGCCAGGAAGGCTAAAAGAAATTTCTCCCCGCCATGACAGTTCGTGCGCAGGCATTCGAGTTGGATATCATCATTTTATCCCGGGATATACGGCCAAATGTGGAGAATAGAAGGTAGGGATACCCCCCATCCCCCGCGCGCACTGCATTTAGACTCGTATTTTTGTCCAGCGAGCCAGGAGAAGCCCGTATAGTTAGATTGCGATCGAACAATCCGAGCTAAGCTTTCCAAGCCGGAGGCAACATGTTCATACTTTTTCTGCGAGGCAAAAAAAAAGAAGACGGAGAAGGGCGAGTAGCGATGAAGAGTAATCAGATTCATGTTGTATGTCCGCCAGTCGATCCCGATGTACTCCGTAGACGGGAGAGAAATTAGATTCGCCAAAAGTTCACCCCCAGTTAGCTATCACAGGCCTGCACCCCAGATATCAGTTAGGTAACATCGGCCGATTGGATTGCAAGCTAGCGAACCCTGGTTGCGAGCGGGACTTCCGGACCATGGACGACAACCTTACCGACGTTGCTGGCAGCAACTGTGGCATATCGGCATGGGATCGTGGCAAGCTGCATCGGCTTGGTTGCTTTTTGTCTCTCTTTAAGATTTGCCTGCTCGCTGTGATCCTTGAAGCTGTGCCCAACCGGAGAAGCAGTGACGTACCGATCTCCGCGGTGCATTTGCGTGCCAACGGACGGACTGCAGCGTGGTGGATAGTATATCATCATCTTTATAGCTCCATAGTCCCTATTCCAGGCAGTAAACCGCTCGTTACAATTGATCGGCGAACAACATTCAACAGGTTTGTTTATCGTGAATTTGTATAAAATTTTGCAAGTTGAAAGTACTTTCGATTTCCCCTTTTGGTCGTGTTTATATAATCATAAGCACGTGAGTAATGAGCTATCACGTGACATGGAGCTTTATCGAAGTTGAAGAAAAGAAGAAGAAGACGAGGTTGAAGGGCAGAAGATATTCACGATGGCAGGGACTTATGGACCGACGATGCCTTCGAAGCGTAAGCTCGATGGAGAAGAAGGCGAAGAAGAAGAGGTTGGGCCAGCTAGACCAGACACACCGCCGAAGAAGGCCAGGGTGATGGGCCCTGCTCGACCTCCTCCAAGCTCGCGGCCAGACAGTGATAAAGAAGAAGAAGACGATGATGATGATGACAGTGACGATGACTACGGGCCTTCTCTTCCCCCGCCGGCCTCCTCGACCTCTGCTATAAAACATGATATCCCCACGGAACCCATACCCAGCAAATCACCCTCGAAACCAGAAGTAGCCAAACGAGACGACTGGATGCTGAAACCTCCCGAACAACTAGACCTCTCAGCTCGTATGGATCCAACGAAGCTGAAGAATCGCAAGTTCAATACGGGAAATCCGGCAAGGCCAGGCGCGTCGAAGAATACCGGTGGCGGACCATCAAACACATGGACGGAGACTGTGGAGGAGAAGAGGAAGCGTCTACAGAACGAGGTCATGGGTATTCAGGCCCCAGCCGCTGCGTCGGTTGCGTCCGAACATGACGCTGCAAAGGCATTGGCGGCCGAGCGTGCAGAGAAGATGTCGAAGCATGTTCGCGATTATAACGTAAGCGTCATCTGCCTTTATTGTCTACGCCTTTGGGGGATTACCAGGCTAACCAAGACTGAGGACTATAGGAAAAGAATAGGAACAAGTCACTCTATTCTCAGCATAAGACGAGCGCGGAGGAGCAAGAAAAGGACGACCCAAGTGCGCGAGCATTCGACAAGGAGAAGGATATAAGAGCACCGTCGAAGATCAGCCACTCTCAGCGAAGAGAGATGCTCAATAAGTCTGCAGACTTCAACTCGCGCTTCGCTGGGGGGAACTTTCTATAGATGAATGACTAGCTTACGGATGATGCCCTATCTACCTGGATACTTATATGATGACATGAGATTAATACACCAAACGGCTGACGATGACGAACAGATTGCGATCTTTGGTTAATCTTTTATTAATAATGCCAGTGAGACGTAGGGAGCAACGAGTCTAGCTATCATCAATCTCCATAGGGTCAGAATCGTAGGCGGGCGAGCGTTCACCATCGAGAGCCATACTCGACGGCGTGCTATCTCTCTTTGCCAGTTCATCGTAGCTCTCTTCGGCCATCCTTTCTCTAGCTCTCTCCCTCGCATCAGTTATTGCTGCTCGAATGTTATCCTTCTCAGCAGGGATGTCCAGTGCTTCCGGCACCCGATAGAGGACCAACTCGTTGTTCTGCTCTTCCTGCTTCTCCTGCTCCTCCTCAGACTTCGGTTTATGAGTAAGAACCGACTTTGGGATCGACATCATCCTCTTTTCCATCTCTGGCATAAACTTGAGCGCCTGTTTCCTCTCCTCTTCCTCTATCTCGGCGATCTCCTCGTCTAGATCTGTTATGTATACTCGTGTTTTTGTGTCGTCAACCTGCATGCCATCGCCATTGATGGCACGGGAGGTAGTATATTTCGATGATGAACCGGTAGTTTCACGTTTATCTGTCTGCGTTGGAGCTGTTGTTGCTGTGGACAAAGTGTCCCCGGTTTGCACATGGTTGGATAATTTCTCTGTATAAACAACGTTAGTCCCAATAAGCTTATCAAGATCTTATTCTTCAGTTCATCAATTTCTGAAGAAGCACCCATCACATCCTCCAAGTCTCTGTCACCGTCGAGCTGAAAGAAAAGAAGGGAGGGAAGAGGGAGCGAGTTATCATCATCGCGTACCAAGTCGCAGCCGGTCAAACTTCTTTCTCAGACGTCTCTCCCCGTCGAGCTCTTCATCCGCAGCTCTCTTCCGACGCTTTTCGACTCTCCCCGCCGCTGCTGGCGCCATTCATCAGGCATC
>JANTQJ010000790.1:0-10503 GCA_032989685.1 Arthroderma sp. PD_2
CTGGGCTCCTGGGAATAATTCTGTATACGGATCGAGGCTCTCCCAGCGCATCCCATCGAGGAGGAAGATTACATGCGTTATCTGTGTTTTTCTCATCCATCGCTCTGCCTTCCATCGCGTGGGAGTTATTAATAACGCTCGCCAGGAACCCGATCTCGTTGGGCGGTTTCTCAACTTCTGGCGTGTTGGAAGTGGCCAAGTCTAGCCAGACAAGGGAAAAAGGTGGCGCTGGGCTCCTGAATATCCGTATTCGTGCAGCCGGGCGCCGTTTGGCTTGTTTATTTCATCTTGAGTCCTTTTTTGCATCACTTTGTTGGATCGATAGTTAGCTTAGTCCAACTTTTGGGTTCCCGTTCCTGCGGCGATGGCTGTTCCTGGGGCGTTGGGAGACAAAAAAACGAATAAGTTGAAAACTGCACTGGCCATGGGCCGAGGTGTCATTGAAAAAGAAACGGTGTTACTGACTGATTGCTCACAATTATCAATCATTTCGAATAAAGCAGAACAGGCGAGAGACGCGCATGATGGGAGGTCAGGAAGTCGAGGTCCGAGATGAGGATTTTGAATCCTCTCGCCCATGTCAAGTCAGGCTGTGTATTTCTCTTGTCCATGCCTGGGTTTCCTATTTTTATGGCATACTCCGTACACAGGTCCAACGGACAAGCATCATCGCCCTCCCTGCTTTTACCCTTGTTTTTTTTTTGTCGCCTCTCGTCCTCAAGAGGAGTTATGCATGACAGCCAACTCTAAAACATGCCGCTCCCTGGCCATGTTGATGCATTGCATGGTGAAGGAAAGGGAAAGAAACAGAGATAGAGAGAGTTGCTTGATGCGTTGGCAGCAGCAACAACCCTAACAATTAATATATGTATCCGTATAATTATACAAAACAGTAATGTGGGCGGGTTAAACCCAGCAAGATCTGCCTCCGTATATTATGGGTTAAATAAATATTCTATATTGGATCTCCAGTCCAACCCCAGAGTCGGAGTCGCATCGCAGCGAACACTCGAACTCTACTGGCGGGGAACTTGGACATCCCATCCGATCGTAAATGCATGTCTTGCCCTGGTCCTTTTCCTCTTCCCTTGCTTCACGATGCTCGATATCATCGCAAGTTCGACCTTGAAGAAGTCCACGTGAACCGCAGGACGGAAATCTGTCTCCATCCCATGTTCGTATAATAATGTTGACACGCAAGAAACGGCCGGCGAGAGGAGTCAGCCCGAATCACCATTTCATGTACGTCTTCAGGTGAACATGACGCATCGACGGAGAAGGCGCCCTGCATCGTGGGTTTTTTCTTACATAGTGCCAATAGTTGCTCTTATGTACGTACATGCCTTATTACCTGTCGATCGTCAGGTAACAGGCCACAAGCCACAAGCCACAAGTCGCTTTTTCTCCCCCTATTTTCCTTTTTATCGGCCTATTTTGTTTATTCCTTTCTTTGTCTAATCGGCAACTGGGAGGCTTGGTGATACACGGGCAATTGATGGAATCCTATGCCCCAGATAGGCAATCGAATCGTCGGACCGAGCGGACGAGCGAAGGAGATATAAAAAAAAGTAAACAAAACAAAACAAAATGTCGATAACTGTTAACTATCGACAATCCACGATGTGAGAGGGGGAAATCTCGCAGCCTCTGCGAACATCGATCGGACTTGATCCTATCCTTCCCTCCATCTCGAGTCAGGGAAGGGAGGAAGAGCTGCATGAGATGGCGTCACTGTGCATGTAGGGAGTATGCATGCTGGTATATTTTGGAAGCCATGTCGCGCAGAGGACGACCGTCTTGCCTCTTTGGGCTCCTTTTCCTTGGGGTTTCGATATGTTTACTCAACCAGCAGGGAGACACGAAGCGGCAGGACATGGGTTGCCTGTAAGTGTGTTATGCATGGTCACATCCCAGATTTAATCGTAGCCGCGATCTCCTCGGGGGGATGCATGGCGGGCCAGGGATGGCGCATACTCCGTGGCTATACCCAGAGCAAAGGTGGCCGGCGTTTCTCCGTGGTGTAAAATAGAACTATTGATGTGTATACGGAGTAAGCGCAGGTCGAAATAGTCATCATTAAATGCGTTCGAACGTATATTGATATCCAGCTGACTCGCGCGGAGACGGGCCCAGTTCCCATATTCCCTTTATTCCCTAATTCCCTAATAATTCCCACTTTCCGACTTCCGCCTTTGAAACAAGCATGCGATCTGAAGCATGATTCATCCGTCGGACCGGGGAAAAAAGCCCGCCCACCGTCCCAGCCGTTTCATCCATCCACTTGGATTTCCTCTCTCTCATCCTCCTTTTGGCCGGTATGTGTACGGATGACCTGGAGAATGTGTGTATGCATGCAGCTCCTGGATGTCTAAATGTAGGATGTTTTGTGATGCAGAGGCGGGTGGCTTCCATGCAGACCATCGTACTGGGAGGGAGAGAAGCATCGCAATCTCCACGGATAATTCTATCTTAAGTGACAGCCTCTATGTGTTCCGTACAGCAGTTCGCATGTAGGATGATGTCGAGCAGCAGGGAGAGAGCCAGCGCATGCATGCCCGGTCGAGATGCACAACATCGTCCTCCGTATCCCGAATACAGCGACGACCAGGAGGACGGGCGGAGTTCCTTCGCTCTGCCCTATGTCTCTTCTGCCTCGGACATGATCGCAAGGCCGGTCGGATCGACTCAGCCATTTTATACGAGACCGAGCATCATGCAGATGATACATTCAATATAACGTGAAACTAGCAGCTCTGGAAATAGAGCAGCCTAGAGTAGTCCGTCGTCTCTTGAGCCTTCATCGTGACTCTTTCGTCTCTCGTCTTTCGTCTCTCGTCTCTCTCTCATCATTCATCCTGTCTTGCCCCTGTCTTGTCTTCATCTCCATGTCCCTGCAACGGTCGCCTCTGCCCTGATTGTGGATTGTGGACCGCCCAGACGCTTCCAGGCCAGTTTTTCCCTTCAGCAAATTGAAACTCGTTCGAGATCTCGGGTTTGGGTTTTTTTTTTGCTCTTCAAGTGGCACAGCCTCTCCACCCGCGTCTCATCTCGCTCTCCCTTTTTTTCATTTGTAGTTCGTTTTTTTCAAACTGGCAAGCCTGGCCCTCAAGTGGGAAAAAAAAAGGAAAGAAAAAAAGGAAAAAAGGCATCCCTAAGAACGCACGGTGGAGGATCGGAGTCCCTGGTTATTTCTTTTTTTTTTTCTGTTGGTTTTCATCCTCTGGTCAAGGGCTTCAAGATATATATACCCAGGCCTCCCCCTACTCTTTTTCCGCCCCCTTCTTGCCTACACAACAAACACATCTATATACAACAATAAATAGAAGTGACCTTGGGACCTTGCGCTGGCCGTACACATGAACAAGCAATCACTCGCATAGACATACCAGGCATACTCTCAACCAACATCGCCCTTGCCATCGCCATGTCTTCCTCGACCGTCCCACGCCAGGCACCCAGCACCTCGACGCCGGGCATGTCTTCTCCAGACTCTTCAAGCTACGCTACCTTCGACATCGTCCGATGCTCTAGATGTCAGCTCTCCCTGAGCTCCCCGGGCTCGAAGTCGGTGCAATTCGGCGTGAACTGCTATTACTGCAATAGATGCGCCTCGATGGTGGGGTTCATTAGATGAGAGAGCAGCAGTCAGAAGAAAGAGACAAGCAAACCACTACATTATACGACATTGACCGTACCGTCTCAATGGATGAGATAAAGACGGACTCCCAAGGGATATTCACACAATCCACCGCACCGACGAACGGAAGCTTGAGGATATATACATGACCTCAGATAGCGCCATCAAAGGCTGCTGCTGGCTACTGGCTATAGTTATATATACCTTGCCAGAGAAAGACGACGAAGCGAAGCAGACAATTCTCGACAGGACTACTTCCACCGGAACGAGTTTCTACGATAAACAACTTGCTGAACGCCCACCACGGCTTTCCCCTGCAACGAAACAGTCTTCTCTGTCCTCGCAGAGAGCAAACCATATCCACCGAACAGAAGAACTATCACCGCACCATCTACTTCAACCCGCCATTCACCCGCCATCACCCATTCACCCATTCACCCATTCAACCCACCTTTCCAAACAGGCTTGAAACGTCCTCCCGCCCTCGAAACATCCCACCCAGCTCTTAATTCTCCAGAAACAAGATGAAGAAGGGGGGTCAAGTTGCCGCACGACTCCACACATCAGATTGTACCTGTGGAGTCCAACCCAGAGGCACGGCGCCCCCCCTTTTTCTTCTCCATTTCCTCCCTGCTTTCCCTTCTCTTATTCCCCCACATTTACCTCTTATCTTGTATAATCAACACCCATTCAACCCCTCGATGTTCATGTCAATCTCTTCGGAGATATCTCCTTTCGCCCTTTTTCATTCACCGGTTTGGTCTGTTCTCGCTGCTGGCAGCTTGGCGTTTCCATTCCTCCTTTTTTTTTACTAGTTAGCGACTTTTAAGTTAAGCCAATCTACTTGATTATCTGCTATATACTTCCATCTCATTTACTTGATTTCATCCATGTAAGGAAAAAAAGTCTCCATCGACGCTTGGGCTTCTTGCCTCAAGGTGTAAGGCGGGATAGATGGAGATGCAGAGAGATGGGCTGCTTCGGTCTGGCCTCCCAAGTCCTTTTTCCTCTTGCCTTTTGGTCGCTCTAGATGTATCTGAAACTCTGATATTAGACTCTCTAATGTATATTCGATCGGTGCTCTCTTCTGCCTGAATCTTATATAGAATATACCAATTTCCCTTTCCTGACATACCCAAAAGGCTAAGCCACCGAGGACCCCCCCGATCTTCACCACTATCAACCTGTCAATATTCGCCCCCCTTGCTTCCGCCCTCAATCCGCCCTGCTCTCTCTTCTTTGCTTTCTGGAGATTTTTACTCGATCAACTGCAAGTCCGGGCGAGGTTTTTAAGTGCGAATCATGTGACATTTCATTACTCCTACAGAAGAAAAAAAAGGAAAACTCTGACAGAAACCAGACGCCATGCTTCCAAAGAGATGAATACTTAAAAAGAGGCTCATAAGAAGGGGAATTTGACGAATCAGCATAGTCAAGATGAAGAACAGACTTGCCAGATGATACGGGAATTCAAACAACAAAAAAGATATGCAATATGACAATATAAGAAGACAACGCAAATTCAAGTTGAAACAAGGGAATCTCCGCCTAGTATACCCCCATAAACCGTTATCCTACTGGCATGGAAGAAGGGGTCCGGATTCGAATTCGTTTGCCCACTCAGTTACACTACTGTTGCGGGTATTTGTGGATTCATAGCATTATAGCATCTCCTTTTTGCCTTTTTCAATAGCATCCTCAGACGATGGGGGGGGGGTTAGGATATCATATCTCCTGACCCGCCCCCCACATTCATCTTCTTCGTTCATCTCGTCCATTCCTTACAGTCATCGATGGTGGGGAAATTTTAAGATGATAAGAGGGGCGATCACAGGTGTAGTGCTCGAGTGCGTTGGGAGAGTTCATCTATCTGAACCGGTCAGCTTATCATGTTCGAAAATCCTTCCTGGAGATCTTGATCGGCCCAGGTAAGGTGGTGGAGAATAGATGATATAAATCTATCATGTATATCAAATCTATTCACTCCCCCCTTCCCCCTTTTTATCTAAAGATTGGATGCACGTTGCTGGTACTGACCTTTCTCAACGCCTGTGGCTGGAGACTTGGACCCGACACAGGAACCATTTACAACCAATGGTTCGGTGCTGTTCTTGCGGGAACTACTTTTTTCAGGCTTGGGTTCCGCCTCATCGCCTGTCGAGGTAGGTGTTATTGCAGTTAGCGAGGGTGATGGGGATGCCGTTGCGGGCTGCTGTGCTTCCTTCGTCGGGATAGAGGGGACTGTCGTCGATCGAGGCATGTTGGCTTCGTATCTTGCTGCCGCCGTACGTTCAGCCGCGGGAGCGGTAGGCACAGCATGTTTTGCAGCGCCGTTTCTATTGGCGTTGTGTCCGTGGCCGGTGCCGTGAGCTGTTCCAAGACTCCCACCCCGCTCCCTATCGAAACGAACTCTTATCCGCGAGCCCCTGAATATGGAATTATCAAACAACGCAATGGCTCGTTTGGCTTCTTCTTTATTTCGGAATGCAACTATTGCGCAGGTCCGAGGACTGCCGCCGATCTTTCGGTCGAATACATCGCATCTCTCGATGTTTCCTGCTGTGCGTAGATATTCTTTGAGGAGCTGTGGGGTCGTTTCATGGTTGAGGTTATGGATGAAGATGTTTCGCGAAATTGGTGCGCCATATTCGTGGTTCATGCTGGATGAGACGCCTACGCTGGGGCCGGAGACGCTATGCCGGTGTGGGAAGAAGCCTGGGTAGGCTTGAACGCAGCCATTCGAAGTCATGTATCGTGGCTGGCCGAACTGGTACGAGTCAAATGATGAAGGATAAAATGCAGGATGGGGAACGAAGAAGGTGTTCTCGTTCGGAAAGACGAATGGGACGTGGTAGCCGATTGACTCGGGGAACTGGATGTATTGCGGATGGCAGGCACTCGGTAAGGGAGCCATGAATGGTGGATGCTGGTGGTCTGGTGGTTGAGTGAATGTTGGTGATGCAGGCATCCTGGCTCCGGTCCCCCGAGTTAGTGAACTGTTACTTTGCAATATATTGCTTCAAGATATGGCTCTCAAATGTTGATGCTGGACTTACTCTTGGTTAGGGACACATGTGGAACTAGATCCAGTGGCTGGAGGAGCAGAGAAGCCCGAGGCAAACGGCATTCCGCTAAGGGATGGGCTCTTCGTTGGTCCAGCGATTGGCTTCGTGGGCTCGCTGGCCAGCGACAGCGTCACCGTGAGGCTATGTCCATTCCACCCGTTCGTCGATAGCCGATCTATGAGCTTTCGGTCAGCATGTGGAAAGGCCTGCTCCATGTCCCCGGATCGGGGAATGGATGTATAACGTACTATACGTGCGCCACGCCTCGTCCTCATTCTTCACGATGATTTGGCCCAACCCGGTTGGATGGCCGTGACAATCATCATATACCACAGCTTGGCGGATGTGCAATGCAGTCTGGCGAACAAAGTCCTTCAACTCCTGCCAGCGGCATTGTGGTGGAATCTGCCCCACAAAATATTATTAGAAGCTCGTCCAGGCCGCAAACGATCCGAAGGATGCATTCTGATCATATTTCAATGGAAGAAACTCACCCCTTGAAGGAAAACGACGTATTCATCATCAAGAGATCGAGGGCTCCGATCTTTCCCGTCCTTCTGCCGTGGAGAGAGAGGCATAACACCGCAAGATTTCATCTTCTCGTTTCTTCTTTTACTTGTTCTCGTCCTACTTTCAGCCCTTATCCAACTCAGGTCGAATCTCAAAAGGCCTGCAGGCGCTGGTCCTCGATTAGTCTTGGAGTCTCCAGCTGGAGAATGAACTGAACGTCTCTTCGAACTTGGCTTCCAAGACTATATCTTCGATCCGCCGGGTAGATCTTCCAGAGAAGATAGATTAAATATGAGACTGTGGCCGTTTCCGGAGGTTTGGGTGTGCGATGAACAAAGAGATCGAACTATGCGGGGGATCGCAGCTTGTTTCCCCAGCCAAATACCCTCTAGCACGAGGTGTCGTTGGTTTCTTCTGATGCTTTCTAGAACGGCAATAAATAAAGGGAATTGTTAAAAACAAGCTGTTTGTATTGCTGTCAAGTATCCTACTTACTTCCGAGGGATAGATAAGAGAGGGGTCGAGTGGCTCGGAATTTCAGGGAGGCCTAAGTTTAAATCTTCCTAGTTTTTCTGTGTTCAGGTCGTACTAGACCTCTGGAGGCGCCAGAGAAGTGGGTATATTATGAAGATGTTGAATTCAGTACGGATAGAGAGGTTTGGTTGATCAAAGCACTGTTTCGCACGGCTGGGCGGGCGGTATAGAAGCGAGGGAGACGAATGTAAGGCTATATATATTGAATACCAAAATACCCGATAGAAGCGAATGTAAGTAGAAAGGCTTGCCGTACTTGGTCAAAGCACTAAGAGAGTCAAGTTCAATAGTTTCGAGAGAGAGAGAAAGTGAGAGAAAGAGGAAAGCTGGGTGATATCAATATAGGGGCACTGGCTTCATGGTTTTCAAGAGAAGGGAAGCATGAGATGTACAAATATTAAGTAGTCCGAAGCATTAAGATGAAAAGGTGACCGGGATGCTCAAGAGCTGGGGACGATGAAAATAAAAGAATAAAAAAAGAGGATTAGAAGTCATAGTTAAAAAATTAAGCCTCCATATGTACGGAATATGCATGTCCTCAAATAATGATTTCTACTATGTAACGAGAACGAGAGGGAGATGTAATATTACCTCCCCGTACTTCCGTACAGGCTGAGTAAGGATTAATCTAATAGATTATGGCGCTGTCAGTTCAAAAAGGACCAAAATAGGGCCTGATATCAGTATTATCTGTCCTGTGTATCCCACCAACTGAGCTGGAATCAAAATTATTGGATGGGAAAAGCGGAGGATTGGAGACAGAAAGGCAAAGTTGGTTTTGATCGAAAATTACGAGCCAGCTGATTTTACACCTGGAAGATGGGCGGCGGTGCCCTTTTTTTCGGGCCTTTTTTTTTCTTCGGATTTTCAGGTTTCTTTTTCTCCGCATCCCATTTGTACATGCTTGCTTTTTTCTTTTCTTTTTCGTTTCTTCTTCCTCGGGTAATCAAATGTGGCCGCAGACTGAGATCCGATCTCTGCAAGCCTCCCGCAGGATAAGATGATTCAGGTAGGCTTGTGCTTTTTAGTTAGGAGAATACGAACTCTGAATGCATAATCAAGGGAGTTGGATGTGTTAGGTCAGATCGAAAAATCTAACATTTGAGATTCGAACTGCGCCCGCTTGTTGGTCACTTATCCATAGTTCGGATGTACGGAGCAGGTAAATCGCCCAATCTCAAAAAGTAGGCGGGAGGGAGACAATCGTAATCCAGTCCATCGGCGCATGGATCGCGAATGCAACCGGCGCTGCAGATACGCAGGAAAGTATATACCGATAGCTCTCCCTGAAGCTGCCAGGGTTTTGCACGAACTAGTTCAGCTTAGCCTCTTTATACCCCATATATATATATATACGTGCTCCATACTTCGTACTCCATACGTGTATACAGACGCAGGAGGAGAGTATGTTGCGCTTCGTCTTGAGTAACTGTGCGTCAGTGTTGGCTAATCAGTCCAGCGGACGTCCCTTCTCCGTAAGGAAGAAGGCGAGTGAGGGAAGCCCCAAGGCTGAGTTGAGCAATGCGATTTGCCTCCCCCGGACGGCTAAAGAAGAGTGGATGAGAGCGAACCGTTTTGGTAATGGGGCGAGGAGCTCTGTTGACACCCGTGATTCGGCTGCTGTGCTGTTCCCATAGTACTCCGTACGGGTAAGAAAGATGGATGCAAGAATTACATGCCCTGTACGGAATATTCAGATCGACTAGCCGTTATGGAGCTCCCAGCAGTAGACAAGTCAGTCGATTATCCCGCACATACATACGGGAGTCAGGATACAAACGTCCATGTCGATAACTAGTACGTGCGTGCCGCAGAAGTGGAGAGCTAGAATAAGGGGCAGATCTTGAACCTGGACGAGACAGGTCAATCCACGCCTCACCCTAAACTGATGATATGAGGGGTCAGAATTCCGTACGGGACGTTTCGTCAGGCCATGTTTCTTTTTTTCCCTTCCCTCTTCCCTATTCTCGCTGCATGTCAGTCATCTTGCTGCGTGTTTCCTGGGTATGTATTT
Source organism: Arthroderma sp. PD_2 (assembly GCA_032989685.1). NCBI lineage: Eukaryota > Fungi > Ascomycota > Eurotiomycetes > Onygenales > Arthrodermataceae > Arthroderma > Arthroderma sp. PD_2. Next base: position 9,761 of record JANTQJ010000790.1, read on the forward strand.
TATCAGGGCGCCTCCTGGTCGAAAGGTAAACGTTAAAAAGAAGGGCCCCAAAGGATACACTCCCAGACTGGGGCCTGTGAACGACGATTGGTTGAGCTTTGGTCCTCACACATAAAGATAAAATAAAAAGCTCTCCCTAAGCTTCCGTTGGAACGTAGGACAGAGGAGGCCATTTCTGGCAGCTCTTAGTGGCCAGCACTTGTCTTACGGGAAGGTAAAAAAGTGTCGTGAGTGGACGGGATTAATTTTTGGACATTTGAACCCTGGCGAAACTGACCAGAAAATCGCAACGAAAGCCAGTTCCAGGACCTCGACCGTCATCCGCAAGCCACCGAGTGGAGCAAGATACGCACGAATAATGATCAGTAGTCTGGATCTGTGACCATCTTGCCCGCCGGGGTGATCAGCCGCCTACCCTTGCCTCTGCAGCAGGCGTTGATGTGAAGCGTCGGGCGCGAGCAAGGGGGCTGCCTACGCCACAGGCAGGGACATGCCAGGGTCGAGTGACTGGAATTCTTCACCAACTGTTGCATACGGCCCCCCCTCAAGATGTAGGAGTGAGCTGATCAGGGGGTGGTAGAGGAAGTAGAGGAAGTGAAGAAGAAGAGGGAGTGAGAGAGGATGAGAAGTGACGTTGAAGAAGTTGGCGGGCCACCGCGCCAAGGCTATAGTTGGCCTGCAAAAAAAAAAAAAGAGACGGCTAGTAACCGCCACCACTTTGAAGATCTGTCCTCGCCATCAAC
>JANTQJ010000791.1:0-10501 GCA_032989685.1 Arthroderma sp. PD_2
AATTATGAAAGGGCAGAGAGCTAATGACCCTCTAGGGCTGTGTTTAATGGCGTCATAAAATGTCTGCTCTTCGGTCTGCCGGCTGGTGGCTATACGGGCCTTTGCTGAGGAATCTGGAAAAAGGCTCAAGGGCTTGTCTGATGACTTTTACCGCTCGGCCTCCTTGAACGCTCTTCTCGGCTTCACTTCGGGCTCAAGCCGGACGCCATGACCCGGACTAAAGGGGGGAGGCCTCTGCACAACCTGCACACACTCCTTGCATAATGAACATCTACTTGGTACCACACTAGAAGCAGCCGGTTTCACCACTCTATTCCCATGGGCGTGGGGGGAGGAGAGCGGGCAGGAGCATCAGGAAACACCCGACAAGAACCCCCCATCATCAACGGCGATGGGCCAGTCTGCTTTCTAACAGAGAAATTTTGATCACCCACCGAGATGTTTTGTCACAACCCCCTCCTCCTCGGCAGGAATGATCAAGGTAGTGTTGCTAGGGAGTACCTAGTTATCCAAACCTGTCCCCCTTCCGACCAGAAACAAAACAAATCAACGGCCCTGGTCATCCGTCAAGTGTTAGAAGGAAATTTGACGTTTTGTTTCTTCCTGAAGAGATTGAGTTCCGACATTTTTCAAAACCCCCATATTTCAATAACTATCAAAAATATTTAACTCCGGTCCCTTATTGCATCATCTCACGGACCTGAGGACCGATGCTACCTCGGCGTCTCCCAGCTCGCCGAACGCCCTTTTTTTTCTTACATATTTATATCTCGACTTATGCTTAAGTAGATTACTCATGAACGCGTAATCTCTACGCCAGTGCGCACTGCCCATCCTTTCTGCACAGAGTATCGGGGCCGGCGTTCAAGCTGAATAGGATCCGCCAGGTCGGCGTGGGGTTTTGAGCCTCCGAAGTAACGATCGCCGTCGATGCAGGGCAGCTGGCAGAGTGGTAGCTGGCAGAAATGACGTGACGGACGAAGGATGGTGCCCAGATCTGAGATGACAGTTTGGCCGGGGACGTGGAGATGGATGAAGATGCGCATGGAGAAGGCCTCTTTTAAGATACGGAGCGCCCCAAGACATGCATCCAGAAATGCTTATCGATTCCACATCATGAGTTTCGATGCCTAATCCTCTGTTTGCTGTTGGATCCGGCCAAGGGGACCTGGATAGTGATCAGCAACTGACACAGCCAACAGAGCTATATGACGATCACTATGACCTGCATTGCCGGCGGGATCGACTACTTTAACAAGTCATCAACGAATAACCGGTAAGCAGTGACAGAATCAAATAATAACCGGGTGAACCTGAGCACTGTTTAGGCAGGATGTATGACTCCCTATATGCTACTCCGTCCGTGGGGGCAACTTTTTTACACAGAATACTCCGTATACAGATCTATATAGCACCTCAACATCAAATCACACCAAGAGCATCAAGATGAAGCAATATTCAAATTCATTAGCCAAAGTCAATTGCGAGATCCAAAATGTTTATACAAGAATATGACAGTAAACAACAATTCGAGCGGGATTGAGATTCCGCCTGCCCTTCGCCGGCAGCCATCGGCCTAGAAGGTCTATACTCTGTCGCGCCGCTAATATTATATATGTCTCTGCCATTTGGCCCTTTTATTCGGCCGCTTTAAGCAGGTGAAATATCTTCGGCTGGCACCGTTGATCGCTCAATAGAGAAGGACGAAGGGAAAAACGGTGAAAGGGGACTCGGGCTTGGAATCACAAGCCACAAAAAGTTTAGATGGATCGCATTACAGAGCAGAACCAACTCTGGGCCTGGCCTGGCCTCGTTGGGCATGGAGTGAAATCTTTTTACGTACAATTTACCCGCGATTTGTATCGCCCGGAAGACGCTGGTGAGAGGCTGGCGAAACAAGCAAGCAATTTTAAGTAGCACGGTTAACCCGGGGGCTTCGCTTGTATTGCCTGTTCTGTCGCCTATCCAGCCCGGACGCTCGTTGCATCGCTGACCGCGAATGTGATAACTCGGATTCACATTCTCTTATTCGACGAGCCAGCTGGTTGCGTTCTCAAGCCATTTTGCCAGGTCCGTCCCTGGGGCTAGGGGTGTTGGCCGTCGACGGCCCTTCAGTTCCGTCGTCAACCTGCACAATACGATGCGAGCAACTCATCCCCCTTAAAGAGTCCGCGGAACCATGTCCATCCCATCCCCTATCCCATCTGATCCCCCAGCGTCGTTAAGCCATCGCTCGTGGCCTTATCCCGCCGTACGGGATTCTGGTGGACCCCCCTATTAAACGCTGCATTAAGTCCCGCAAGAAGAAACAACATCTTCAAGGTTGTTAAGTGTTTGTTCCTGGGCTAATTGTCAACCTGGCCATTACCGCCTTGCGGTACGACTTGCGGCATGCGGCTTGCGGCTTGCGGGGGGCTCAAAGGGTTCAAGGCCAAAGAATTAGGTAATGTCAACATCTATAAGATGATGGTGTTTGATCTAAACAGCGCAAGTCTAGGCCACAAGGAGGCGAGGAGCCTGGTTATATCTCCCGTGCTAACGATGGGATGGGCTGGGCAGAGCCTGTGCCTTTCCCTATTATCCGCTGTCCTCCCTAGCTCAAGACGCAAGAGACTGGCCATGCAGCTTCCAGATTATTCCGGAGATGCAACTACCCTACTCTCGCATGCCTTAGTGAGAGCATCTTTGGGCCCTGGAGAATATGGGAGATATATATATTTTTTAAATCTTTCCCTTCCCCTTAGCCTCTTGGCCATGGATCCATTTTCTTTACCATCTTTGCTCTGGCCTTCTGCTTCCTTCTTATTCTGTGCTAGGACAAAAGTGATATCAAGATCGTGCAGCCGGCAATGGTGGTATTGCTGGGCGAGTTTTAAAGACGGGAATGAGGAAGCCGAACGCACAATCGACCCTTGCCTGACCCCCATGACGGCCTTCGTTTGATCGGTCGGAAGAGGTGGAGTTTTTTCCACAGGGCGGCACAAATCCACGAACCGCGCAAAGAACGCGGTAAAGGAGTCGGCCTTTTATGTTTTTTATCCCATTCGGTCACGTATGTGTTCTTTTTAATAATCCGAATTTTGCCTCTCAGGTCACCGCAACTCATCGTCAAATCAGGGAAAGAATCCGTATTGACATCTGCGCGTGGAGTCCGACAATCCAAGTTTGGATTCGATCATAGGACACTTGGCTGCTGAACGAAGCCATGATTATATGGGCTTTTACTGGGTAAGATAGTTATCACATGTACGGAATAGAGAAAAGGCTCCTTCTATTATCAGACAGTGTTAATGGGCTTTAATAGTGAAGTAAAAATCGGAATTTGCCGGTCATGCATTCCATGTCGAGGAAAGACTCCTTCGTCTCGTCTCCTCCCATTCTGCTCCACCTATATGTACGGCGTATTAACGATCCCACGCCGGCCGTTTGCCCGCCTGAAATGGACACTTCCAAGCCCTCGTGGCCGGTCGGGATTAATCGTTTACGGTATGTGCATCGGCGAGAGCGACGGCTTCGGTTAGAAGAAAGCGTTGCTGATCCACGAAGGGCCAACATCCCAAAGCCAGACATTCTAGAACAACAACCCCCATATATCTTTGCAGGATACTATCGGCTCGCGTAACCCGGTAGAAGGCTGATTATATTGTGGCTGGTCGAGTTACTGATGATATACGGGAGTACAGAAGGAGGATCGGGGCCCAGCTCTTTCTACATCTTGCTTTGACATGGACAGCTCAGCTTCACCCCAGACCTTGACCAAGGTTCGTGATGTGATGAATCCCGGCCATTAAAACCCCGGCAGGAGGATCAGCTACCATGTTATGTCATGGCATTCCGCATGTATATGTATCAGACCTGCGAGCAAACGGATATATGGAGTCTTTCGATTGTAAAGGGCGGAAAGAAAAAAAAAAGGGAAGAAAATTCGGCGCCGAAACTTGCCTTCGTGTTGAGATTATCGGCCTCTGCAAGCGAAATACTACCATAAAGTCTGGAGTCAGGAGAAGAGAAGCCGGTACCTCCATACCTAAGTCAGTAATATAGGGTCAGATCTGTAATAGCATTACTGACGCCGGGCCCTTGCTATACGAGAAAGTCGCAAAAAACAACCTGGCCGAAAACCCCATATGACCCAACGTATGGACAGGGGGCGATGAAATATACGATTCGCTGATTTCTCGATTACCTCCTTGTCCTCAGGCCTCGACGGGACGCTATAGCCAGGAGTCATGATAACATAGCTATGGATGTGGCCCGGGTTTATCAAAGACATATAATGTTGTGTCACTCCTCTCAAACGGTCGAAGTTGAGATATCGACCCTCCGTTTGCAAACTTAACTGTGATGGGATATGTATACGGAGTATAGAACCTGCACAACAGAAGAAAACTGAAGTCCGTCACTGTTGATGTTCGGTTTGAATATCCTTGCAAATGCAGGACCTGAATCGATCTCGCGATGGATCGTTTGCATCCAAATACTGCAGTTGTTCCTGTTGAATGGAGTACTGCGGAGTACTTTTCTCCTCGTCCATTGATTTACCTCCCTATACTGGCTAGCTTCAGGCTCTCTTTCAACCCGTTCAAACGTCGCTCACTTCCCGTCGATTCTTGATGTCGCCTCCGCCCTGCCAGTAAGGTACTTATCATCTGTGCACCGCATACGTATACCATCAAGAAGACGTAGAGATGCAGATACAGAGCCCACCATATACGGAGTGAGTGACCTCGGACTTCGACCTCCTGGTGTGGTGACTTTAGCTATCGGCGAATTTTTGCGCAAATCTGGGATAAACGGCGGCCGGAAGCTTTCCATATCTATATTTACACACTTACTGCGAGCCCAAGAGCCAAGGAAGAATTAAGAAGAATGACGCTGTGTTGACGATGCTGGCATCCAGGCAGGAACATGTATAACGAGCAGAGGTAAGAAGAGATCTTCATATCTATATGTAAAACCCGACTGATGGATGGTGAGGAGCTCGATGCAAGCCTGACCGGGGGTCGTATACACTTACTATACCTTCGCGCAACATAACCCCGGCCATCGCATAAACTCATGTATACATCCGGGTCGGCAGACAGGCTGGAGCTGGACGGGAATCTTATACTACACTTCCACATTCGGTCCTGCACGATTGGATGCAGCCTTGCAGGTGCAGGAAGCGGGTGCATGTTTCAGTCTTTTATGAAAGGGGGAGAGATAAACAGAGCATGCACAACATGGGCTGCACCTCGGACGGAAAAAAGAGCGACCAGGCGAGCTTCTTTCTCTTTCTTCTCCAAACGTTCGTCCGTACCACTTTTGTACAGTTAATTGGCTCATTGTTGAACCCGGCCGCTTCGGTCGGATCGGGCTTCGGCAGCAAGAGCAAAACAAAAGAAAAGGAGAGTTTACAAAAAGGAATAAGATAAAGAGAATTTCGCGCCGATGCAGGAGATCATGCCGCCTTGTGATCCTATTCGCCGGCTCGCCGCCTGTATCAATGTAAAAGATATTATACCTAAGTAGCTGTTTGTATATGTGATGTACAGCGGCCATACCCCCCAAGGAGAGTACGGGAGTACCTGAGAGTATGTAGAGAGGGGGAATGTGACTGTGAATTCGTAGCACAAATGAAAATGCGTGCGGGGAGAGATATACTTTGCTCCAAGTAACGAAGTATCTATACGTCAGTTCTTTCTCTGCATAAGCCGTTCTCCGTATGTTCGTTGATCAAGGGCGCTGGATGAAGAGTTCAAGATAGCGACCCGCCTGCTTGGAGCAGTTAATGAAGGGGATGGAATCATATAACATACGGGATGACTGGCAGCAAAGAGGGCCTAAAAATAGATACTCTTAGCAATAGTACGCCGTGCCATCGACAAGAGTTAACGGCAGAGAAGTATAGATACACGCGGTCTTCTATCACTCAGCTTATGGAGTCAGAACGGTGATTTCGCATGGCTGACTTATTCTCCGTGCCAAACCATGTAAGCCGTCGGAGGGTGGAATACGAACATTGGCAGTCCCCCTAACTTAGCCAGTTCTAGAGGAACACGGCGTAAGCAGAGAGTGAGAGTGGTGCTAATTTACCTACGCCGACAATTAAGTCTGGTGGCTAAAAACTCGATTAATTAGCGACCTTTGCTGGCCTAGACGGCTGCTTAGAAAGAACCCATCGTTCGAGCGGCCGGCAACACTCGGGAAAATAAGTAAGAAAGAGGCAAAATCGGGCTGTGACGGGGGGTGTTTCTGGTTTTTTATTTTATTTTTGACTATGGATTAGTTTGGTTCAGTTGGAGATGGTATGGGGGATGGTCGAGCGTTGCGGCGGTCGGGCGGGTGACGGGCAGTTTTGAGCCAAAATTTTTTAAACCGCTTCCTCTGCCTTTGCGGCGCAGGACGAGAGGAACGAACAGGCGGAGTCCGGCCGAGTAAAGTAGAGGAGAAGGAAAACGGGCAGGATTAAGAATTTGCCTCATCGGAAGATCATGTTGATCTATATCTGACCGCAGCCGCTGGCCGGTGGAAGCATACGCAATAGCGATGTATAGAATGAGATTGTAGGGACTGCGCTGGTTAAAGCCTGGTAGCAAGTGACTGTTGCCCAGATAACCAGGAACGGGAATGCAATGTTACATAATACCCTGTTTGATTGCCGAGAGGCTTACTGCAGGGCCGAATAACTAGGGGGTGAAGGAAGGAAAGTGAAAAGGAAAATAAAAAAGAAGAAGAAGTAGAAGAAGAGGAGCAAGCGAGACGATATTTCCCGCCGTGGGGAAAGAATCAAGTCTTACTCACATGTTCATCAGCAATTATATAATGATCTGCTGATGGAGGAGTGCTGTTCATGTACTGGTTTTGGCTGGGCGACAAACGGACGGACGGACGGGCTAAGGGAAGGACGGGCAGCAACAGCTGAGGTTAACATCATCAGCAGTTAAGAAAACCAGCAGCAGTTAGCTCCCCTTGTCTGTGGCCCACACCGGCGCTTCGACGTTATACGGCGAGTGTATTTTCTAGAAGCTTTACCATACCGACGGTCTATACGGGCGGGAAGGGCATCGAGCAGGGGAAGAGATATCAAAAAAATTCCCCATCCCTGGTACAGAGTGTTGTACAGAAAGAGGCGATTTAATCTTTTTTTTTATTTCTTTGACTGCGGGACGCGGGATATTTCAAAAATGGCGGAGGATTGTTATTTGCTGTGTGACTGGAAGGGTTCAACGCCAACGCCAACGCCCAGCGCCATAGGGGAGGGTGGAGCCGCGGCCGGTGGTTCAGGATGGAGAAATATGTGATGAAGAGAGATGAAGATGAGTTGGCGTTTAGTTCGGAATGTGTCCATACAAAAATGCGTAGACGTCGATCCAAGGGCGCAGAGGGAAGAAGTTGCAAGGTCTTTATGCATGACGTGCGTAATGCCATGAGAAAAGCAGAGCAAAACCAAGACGACCAAGACGGCGACCAAGACCTGAGGCAGAGGCGGAGAAAAAGAGAGAGAGAGAAAGGGAGATGTGTGGGAAGGTGAAAAACTGAAATTTCCGGCGTGCCGTTCGGTGTGTAATCGCCATGCATCAAACAGTTGCATCTGGTTCGAGTATCAGTTGAAGGTGCATGCATGTATTGATGTATATACAACTAGTATATGTAGCAGGAAGGGAAGCGGTCCGACGGCCCTGAGGCCCTGCGATCCCGTGCCAGGACCATTTCCAGCGTGAAGCTCCAGCGACTTAGGTCTCAAGTGGAAGGTCGAAGGTTGCAGTGTGGCAGTCGGCCCTGAATTAAATAAATATACAACAAGACACCCAGGGGGTGAGAGTCGAGTCCGGTTCAGCGAGATATAACAATTATTATCCCTACCTGACCTTCCGACTTGGCGACGGAGGACGACGGGATTCGAGCAGCTCTCGTCCGTTGGCTGATGACCTGGCTTTTTTTTTTTCACCCTTTACCTCTGTCATGGTAAGATTAAGTAAAAGGTCAAGCTCATTCGAGCGGTTGTGTTATCCGTATGCTGTTTTTTCCTTCCTTTTTTCTTTGCTTCTGCGCGCTAACCAGCGTAGCTGCGAGGATCAATGTCCATCTCATTCTTCAAGTGCGTGAACATCGCCGATGATCCGATAGGCGAGAAGCAGGAGAGATGAACTATTGTCCGTATACTCAGTCAGGATCACGATGCTTGCCTCTTCAAAGTCCATGGGGGTTGCATACGTCAATATACATCATCCTTCGTAGAGAGGACGTTTGCAGCGGTGCACACGTGGGTTGGAACCATCGTAGCCATCCAAGTACTTGTATATACTTATAGAGTACCTGTTCTTACTCTGTTATATCAGCTTGGAGCGGGTGATGGATGTGACGGTCTTGTGTGTGCATCCTCAGCCACCAAAGACCATAATATAACTCCGTATACACCAACATCCCCTCACACGCACACACACCATCCCACACAAACATCCCACGGAGTTTATAAGTCCAGGCTCGCTGCTGGCCAGCTGAGTGGGCGGTCAAGTAAGCCCCTGGATGGTTTAACTGCTCCATGTCTGCATCGGCAGCCGGGAGACGCCTTCCGTAGTGTCCTGGCGCGACGGCGACGGGTTCATGGTTGACCAGACCTTGTCCACACAAACGAGGGGTGGGAGAAGAAGAGGCACGACCGCAGCCAACAAGAAGAGCCAGGGAGCCATAAGCGAGGGCTTCTCCATCATCAACAGCGGCGTCATCGCTCTCCATCTTCCATCTCCATTCTCTGAGCCCGAGCCTGAGCCTGGTCCAGTTGTACCGGCCGTTGATGTTCCCCCCCGTCTCCTGCTTCGTCCCCGTGGAGATCTCAGCCTCTCCTATCACGATGCATCAAAGGTCGAGGCCAACGAATCAACGGTCCTGGAGGCCTTCTAAAGAGGACCAAGGACCAACGCTAAGACAGGTGGATGATAGGACGAGCGAAGAGTGAGACCTAGTGTTCGGCACAGGCTGGCCATCCCGAGTCCACCTGTGATATCAAGATAAAGTCCTGGTACCGCTCCGAGGAAGAGATTAAAAAGGAAGTGTCCTGATACGCTCGTTCGGTCCAGAGTACAAGACTCGTAGCGGTGGCTTCTTGCTGTCCACTGTTTCCACCAAAGATATGAGATATCAGGTCCATCTCTCTCTCTCTCCGTAGCTCACGGGAAGCTCTTCCGGATGTTCATGTATGCTCATCTTGGGTCTATCTTCCGTCTATCTCCTGTATCTTCTCCTTCTTCCTCCATCCACCTTTCACCTATCCATGTATACTCCGCATGTCCTTAGATGTTGGATAACTCCCTCCTCTTTCTCTCTCTCTTTCTCTGCCCCCTTGTCTCTTTTTCCTCTTTTTTCTCCCTTTTTTTCAATTACCGCCTCCTGCCCGTTTTGCAATACGCCATCTTCGTATTCTCAATACAGCCTTTCTTTTTGCAACTTCTTCCCCCTTGTCTTTTCTTTTTTTCTTTTGCAAACTTCCGTCTTTGTTACATCTTTTTGTCTTTTCTTTTCTTTTTTCTCTCCACGGCTTCAACTTTTTTTCCACTCTGATTTTCTTATAAAGCTCGACGGTAGCGCGGCCGGGATCCTTGGATGTATAAACTGCAAAAAAAGAGGAAGCCGACTGGCCGTTCTCCAGGCTCTCGGAGTCAACCGAACTTAATACCCAAACTAGCCTGCGCGATCTGAACGGAAAATATCCAAAGAAGTATATACATATATGCGCTGCACCGCTCCGCCGGCCTGGCTCTCCCCCCAGACTTAGTACCCGTCAACTACACTACTCCTTCGCCTCGACATCTACACTCCTTCATTTACTCTTTCATGCATGCTATTCTGCTTGCTGGTGATGTCTGACGTCTGATGCTCATGTTCATGTTTGCTCTCCTCTACTGCTTGTGCCCATCCTGGATCTGGCTCAGAGGAACGAGCTCCTCCCCCTTGTCAAGATGCGCTCCAGCATCGCCTGCTCCCGTTGCCGCCGGAGCAAGATAAAGTGCGTCAATGCCGGCGTCGATACCAACTGTCGAGCCTGCGAGTCCTCCGGGAGAGAATGCTCCTACCCAACTCCAGCTGCTGCCGGTGGCTGCAACCCGTCTAGCCTCAAACGGGATATCACAGCCTCGTCCGGCATCGATGGTGATGAAAGAGGCGCCAACGGCAACGCCAACAGCAACGGTAACGCCAACGGAGAATGGGATAACCCTAAGCGGCAGCGGAACAGGAAGCACGCCAACTCTTCCCTCTCATCCAAGGAGGCCATGATGAAGCAGAACTACCTGCTTGCCCTGGACTCGGCCATCCTCACTCCCAAGGTATGGGAGACCCTGTTCGATCTCTTCCAGCAGCACTTTGCCACCATACTGCCGTTCTTGCACCCGGCTACCTCGTTGGCTCAGATTCGTCACCTCTCGGGTGCTTCCTGTGCTACTTCTACTACCACCTCAGCTACTACTTCAACCACTATCGATGGACAGCCGACTGCTGATCCATCTCAGAGCCCGGCACCGAG
>JANTQJ010000792.1:0-10493 GCA_032989685.1 Arthroderma sp. PD_2
CGCCTCACGCGCAGATTCATGGCTCATGCTATTTATTCGATATGCAATCGCCAGAGCGAGAAACGAGGGTTGGTGGGATTGAGTTCAGCTGTAAGCGTGAACCAGAAAGCAACCGCTTAAAACACAACTGGTGAAAAGAACGCTGAGCAGTGCAGCGACAGTTCCGGTCTGTTCTCGTGCCAGGCACTCTATCAGGCCGCAAGCGAGAGGCTCTTGTGTGCGGTGCAAGAAGACAGAAGATGTCGTTTAGCGATGTTTCGACGTCCAAGAAGCGACGCTCGGGGCAGTTCTAACTGTGGCCCGCGCGGGCTGGCCAAGAGGCGGTGAGGAAACAACTTGCTTATGTACTGCGGAGCCGCATCCCTTTTTTCTGCCGACCCGCGCTAGGCTTTATCCGGCATGGAACGCTAAGTAAGCTTTCTCTTATTGGCCGAAAATGACGCGCTAGCTGCTTTCGGAAAACTCTCGGCAGGTAAGCCGGCTCCTGGCGTTTTTAATTGGTCAATCTGGCCGGCGCTCGTGTCCGCATCCGGTTTAGAGCGCGCTCTTTTCGGTTACGTCCTCCGTCGTCATATTAAGCTTCTGCTTAGGTAAGACATGCACTCCATGTGTTTTCATGCTAAATGATATCATTTTTCATTCACCCCAGACATGATATAAACCATGCAGGGTTGAGTGATCTATCGCGTCTAAATTCACTCGGTTTTATATTCTCGAACTAGGGGCCATTAAGTGAAGCTCTCGATTGATCAAAGCTTGGTGAGCTGGGTTTCTCAGTAGTGATACTAGGAACCCTCTCATGGAGTAGTTGTAAACATATCTTTCGTGTGTTCTCTGCTAGCCGAATATTTGTCTCATCTAAAAGTGTTACTATCATTGTGTTGTTATTATCTTGCCCAACAGGGGTATCTACCTAGATTTCTTTTCACTATCATACCCCTCCTTACTCATTCTGATGATAGTGTGAGCTACTTCTCTACAACTAGCGTCGGTGTTCAGACATCATTCTTCGTTGATTTTGATATTGGTTTCTCCAGCAACTTGCAACTCTCAGGATGTATCCCATTCAGCCTGCTTTGAGGGCGCGTCTCCCTTCTCTATACCCCCGATTACAAACTCCATTTTCAAGTAAGTGGACTGTCCCATTTGGTGGGGCAAGAGCATCCCGATTTCCTAGACAATTCAACGATCGTTGCTGGTTATCCAACCATGCAGCTCTCTGTGGTGGTCCCTTCCTAAAATCCCCCAGGACAAATGGAAGGGATAAAGACACATCGTCTCCTACAATATCAATACTGGATCGGCATCAGCTCAACGAGCTATATCATGGAAGATTCCCAGCTGATTATCCTTTCGAAGTTATTAATCTAAAGGCTTCTGGTGCGGAAAGACTCCGGATACTCGATGCGTTCGAGAATCACAAAAGGTTAGACTTCTCATACTCCGTTGTTTAGAAACTGGTGCTAACTGTTCTACGCATCAAGGATCAGGATAACGTTCGACGAAGAGTTTTCCACAACGTCAATCCGAAATTCCCCAGCTCCAATCCACCAATGGTTACTGGCTAGCATAGTGAACTCTTTCAATTCCCAGCTCCCCTATGAGACTATAGCCTTGGCGGACTCTCGCCTTGAGGAATTAAACATGGAGAGCGAGATGTTTCCCGATCTACAGTTTCTCTACTCAGAGAAGGGGGTCGGCAAGCTAAAACCCGTCCTCACTGCCGAGATAGGGTTTCCTCAACTGTACGAGAGCCTAAAACATGCAACTCAGAGACTCATAAACGAAACACAGAATGTCAACGTCTCCTTGATGGTTAATATCAAGGAGAGACCCGCGTTTCGCTCCCCTGTTTCACGCACCTCATCCGGTGCCTATCGTCACCCAGTTACGAAGGAGGAGATGGATAAGGAGTCTATTTTGAAGTGGCTTCGATCAGTAGGAAAAGACGAAGAAGCGCTCCCAGGGGACTCCAATGACCCAGAAAGTCCGTTGTTTTTACTAGGGACTCGTTGGGTGGGAAGGATTGAAGGCACGTTAGAGGTCTGGACTCGTGACCCGAAGACAAAGAAGGCCGTCCGGAACCTTGATCCAATTGTAAGTGTCTTTAGAAGAAGTTATGATAAGGCATCTCACGCTGACTATTCAACCGTACTAGCTCTTCTATGGCTCGAAAGCCACCTTAGATCATGAAACGCGATATATCGATGCGAGGACGGAGAATGTCGATGTTGGTCTTTGCTTGAGCGACATCATCCCACACGCAGGCGAGAAGTTTAAGAAGCCACTTATCATCGATTGGGATGGATGGAGGAACGCTATCGAACTCGGGAAAAAATCTCTGGCTGAGAGCCGTCGCCTTGATACTTTGGAGAGTATTGAGGATGCAAAGGAAAAGTAATGAAACTAGATGAACTGTTATAGATGTACCGTTACGCTCATATTTCGTGTCCGTTTCCAGCAGCAATGTTGATACTGGCAAGTTAACGAAATTAAAACTTTTTTGAGTCTCCTGGTAGTTGTCACGTGATGCTCTAATCTGGCACCTCGATAATGAAGTTCAACTCCTTTTCTCCAACGTCCATCCAACCCGCAAGATTAACATCATTTTTGTCAGCTACATGGACAGTGGATCAACACAGGATCTATATATATGGATATACACCTTCCATATGTTTTAGAAGACAGGCTATAAAAACAAAAGCAGGGATTGACTTGCGAAAGTGAGGTCTCCTATGCCAGGCCAGAAAATAAAGACCTATTACCCGCTGCTCACTTTTTGCCAAAGGCAGATGCTGTACAGCCTGTTACATATTATCAGAGCTGAACGGCTCCAAGTTTGTTATCTCTCCGCCTGACAGTAATACTGTAGCCATCTTTTACCTCAGGGAACCAAGGGCTTCCTATCATTCAGTTATACTTTGCTTTAGTATACTTCGTACAGCCCAGGCAATTCTCGCTATCTCCAACATTCGCCTAGAATAACTAGGTTCTGGTCTCTGACTTTCTTTCGGAGCCGTCTTTTCTCATCCATTCTACGAATCTGTTAGTTGGCCCCCAAACTTAAATCGAAATGTCGTTCTAACCTCTCGTTTACCTTGCATTACCCCCTTTTGAGGTTCTTTGCAAGTAGAAGATCTCAGATCTTTTCTATTTTCCTCTCTTCCATGCACTCCCCTGATCAAGATTTACCGAAGAATCTTTCTCACTCATAGATCCTTTCAAGTTCACTTGCAGTCCATTTTGCTCTCGGCCTAACCTTCGTTTCTGTTATAATCAATATAACCTTCTTCTTTTTACTCTCTAATTACATTCCCCCGTCAACTGCGCCCTGCGCTTATAAAGGTTCTTTATTGCTCGACTTACTTCCATCTACTTGAACTCTCCTATCAGTCTTCGATCAAACTCACCTCTATCTTGATTCCCCAACCACATCTAGTTTGCCAATTGAATTACACACCCTCATCCTCTACTTACTATCTTAATCTCAGTTCCTTGTTTACCCATCTCCCACATTTACTTGATCTTGACTGATACTTCTGTGCGCCCGCGATCTACTCACCTCCTTAATTTGCTTCTTTTTTTTGAGGTCGACCTTCCGGCTTCCCTCTACTGTTCTTTCATTTCTGCCTCACGGAGTCATCAAGCAAGAAATATCAAGCAAAAAACAACAAGCCCCCGAGCCTCACAATCTGCCTCAATTGGGCTGCCTATACTCGCTGCTCCTTGCCTTAACCAAGTCAACTTTCGGCCTTTACATATCTCTTGCTGAATAGCCCCAATTTTGCCTTGCTTTGCTCCTTGTTCCCACCAGCAATGGATGCATTGACACCACCTCCAGATGTTATGGAAACTAAGAACGTCGCTCCTTGCGAAAACTTTCAGCTTTTCACTGCTCTCTCGGAGTACAATGCAGCGCCCGTATCTAACGCAGAACAGCTTACTGAAGCCGAAGTTCCAGCACCTAAATCCCCAGATGATACGGGTTTGGATAGTACATCAATTCCGCCCTCTGATAGCCCGTATAAATCGGGTACCAAAAATTGTGTCGAAGTCAAAGAGGCACACGATCAAATGGATGAATTTTCTGATCCAGGGAGCCCCGGTTATATGTGGACAGATATGGAGAAGAAAATAGCTGACGGCAATTTCGACAATGATGACTCGGAGTAAGAGTAATACTGATATAATAAATGTCACCATACTAATATTGTATAGATATCAGAAGGCAAAAGCGGCTTTTGAGGCAGAAACGAATCCCACCTTAGAAAGCCAAATTAAGTTCAGAAAGGCTGAAGAAAAGGAGCATCTACGCATTTCGAGAGTACGGCGGCGAGAAGGGCTCAATCATCCGGGAAATAATATGCCATACCACCATACCCACAACGAATACGTCGGTGAACTCGAAGCCCAGGAAACGGAGGAAATTGAGGATCAGCAAATAGGCCATGAAGAGGATTTCGAGCTCTTTTGCTCCAATGACCCAGCTCCTACCTCGACGGATTTGGTTAGGTATTCTTCTCCCAATAACGAGATGGATTTAACAACTGCTACAAAAAAGGTTCCTCCAAAGCCAAAGAAAGTTATCAAACCAAAGAGTGGCACTGGTCAAAAGAGACAGCCAAAAACTAAGGCGAAGATACCCAAGGAGAAAGCACCCAAAAAACCAAAACAAAATGTAAGCTTTTTATGTCAATTTGAAACTTTTCAGTGTGAATGAAATTTTGAAGTTCTAACTATTCCCGAAAAGCGTGGAGCGAACCGGGTTCAAAAATCGAAAACTTCTTCTAAACCACAGAAAAAGGAATCTAAACATAAGGGACCTACCAAAGTAAATTTCGACAGCCTATTCACATCAAATCTGCTCGAAAGCGCAAAGGAGAATACCAAGAAAAAAGCCATCCCAGGGTTTTCGACACGAGATAAGACAAAGGCGTTGAAGGAGATCATAACTAGTATTCCAGAATCCGAAGGCATTGACCGTCGAAGCATGTCCGAACATAAAAAGGCTATCATGGATGCTATCTTAAAATTCACCAGAAGGCCTGGCGCCGATAACAAAGGTGGCTGGAGGCATCCTGACATGAACACAAGCTTGTTCCATTATCAGGTACGTACGCTCCGATTAAACATTTACATAACTAATAATCGACTAACAATGTTAGCTCCTCGGTGTGGGGTATATGGTAAATCCTATCCCTCCAAGAATCTTAGAATATCTTATTCTGACCGGAATAGCGAGATCGTGAGAATGCATCGACCACACCACAGGGAGGGTTCTTGTGTGATGAGATGGGATTTGGGAAAACTATCCAGGCGATTGGTTAGTTACAATGTTACCTGTGGCTTGTTCTCGGTACTGATTCGAACTATTTAACAGCGAATATGGTCGATGGAAAAGCTCAACCGGAAAGTAGGGAGCCGAACACTACATTGATTGTTGCGCCGCCCCATTTAGTCTTGCATTGGTAAAACAGATACCCTTTCCTCAAACGTTTTAAAGATACCTAACAAACGAAATAGGAAGGCGGAGTTGATGAAACACGTCAAACGTGGAGCACTAGGATATATGTTTGTCCATCATGGACAAGAGAAACTTGATCTAGATCTTGCTCTGGAGACAGGAGGGGCAAAAAGCATTGGAGTCATGTCAGTTTCCTAACCTCACCTTGAAGAATAGGAAAATGCTAAAAACTAAATAGCATTACAACCTATGGTGATATCCGCTCTTCCTGCCTCTTTCCAATTCCAGAATTTGCAGACAGAAATGCGCGAAATGCATGGAAATTGGAAAATTGTGGACCCTTTCATCGCTTGCATTTTCGACGGATCTACCTAGATGGTAAGCAGCACTCAAACCGTTGTTTATGGCAGAGACATTCTAACTTCTATTAGAAGCACATGAGATTAAAAACCATACTTCCAAGACAAGTCAAGCCGTTAGGCTTCTATCTGCAAAGTTCCGCTGGATTATAACCGGCACACCTATCCATAAGTAAGCCTCTCCTCTCGGGAGTCACTGCTACTAGACTAACAAAGGGATATGACTGTTATATTTTAACAGCTACGTCAAGGAGTTCTACCCGTACTTTAATTTCTTAAAAGTCCCCGGGCTTGAAAATTACCACATATTTCACGAGAGAATCGTGCAGGTATAAGAATGATGATACTCGATCCGCATTTCTATCACCCCAGCTAACTCTCTACAGAACGATGAGCGCCATCGTAAGCTTGTTAACTACCTACGAGCGTATATGATACGTAGAACACATGCGGAAACTCTTTTTGGGCGCCCAATTTTGAAGCTGCCAGATATTGATGAGAATACAGTTGTCGTTAAATTCTCCGCTGTGGAAAGAGCCCTCTATAAGAGAATTATCAGCGGTTTTCTAGATAAAAACCTTCGTCAGTTGCGATATACTCTCAAATACTATATAACAGCTAACCGTGTACAGACATAATGCGCACTGTTGAGGGAATAAGCAATTATCTCACTCTTTTACTCAGACTCAGGATGTTTACATCCCATCTACTACTTCCGCAGGGCGTCATCAAGCAAATCCTCACCCGCGAGTTTATGAAAGAAATGCAGCCTTTGATTGAAAGTAGTCCTCAAGCTGAGGATATTGAAATGTACAACTCGCTCGAGGTGTTTTTAGGGGGCCGCATCTCATCTCTCGAGCCTCCAATCGATGAATCACCGCAGACTGATATTTTCTCACAATTCAAAGTCGAGGCAAATAACCCGAACGGCGATAAGAGCGTTATGGAATGCATACTCTGCCAACAAGAACCACCCTGTGCCTTTATACTCTCCTGTATGCATATCTGCTGCGCCAAGTGCCTCCCCAATGCAATAAAAGAGGGTAGGGGGGACCTAGGTCACTGCGGCTCCACTGTACAACATGAATTTTGCCCCGATATCCGAGCCCTCTGTCGTAAGAAGGCACCAGCCCCAAAACAAAAGGAGCCTGAGCCTCGCAACATTGGTGGGCCTGAAGTCGAGGGCGAAGAGGAAGGCATAGACTGGGCTTCAACTGGCGGCCACGTAGTGCCAGGTGCAAAGCTAAAGGCGGTGAGGATATTTATCGCTAGGTGGATGGAAGAGTCTCCAGACACGAAAGTGATAGTCTTTACACAGTTCCTTGGGATGATGGGTATCCTGTGCTCTCTATGTGAGAGTGAGGGTTGGGGGTATACGACGGTATGGGTATCCCAAGCTTTATTGTGCTTGCTCAGTACTTACCATGAAATATTGCAAAGCTCTCGGGGAAAATAACCCATCAGATAAGACATTCTCATGTACAAAGTTTTCGCGATGACCCAAACATCCGCGTGCTGATATCCTCACTGAGGACAGGGGGCGTGGGCCTCGATCTAACTATGGCTACTAAGTGCATTCTCGTTGACTTGTGGTGGAACGAGGCTATAGAACAACAGGTGGGAGAAACTATTTCATGCAGACGTACTCCTACCCCTACTGATGTTTCTCAAGGCATTCTGTCGCATATTCCGCATAGGCCAGACCAAGGACGTCGAGATTATTAGGATTTGTGTTGAGGATACGGTGGACGATCGTATCCAACACCTTCAGGGGGTTAAATCTGCCCATATTGAAGAAGCAATGGGCTCAAAAGTCCTCTCAGAAAGGTAAAAAAATCCCACCAATATCTTTCTCCAAACCTTTGTTGACACAAAAATAGGGATTCCCTTTCTGAAATTCTAGATATCTTTGGTGTGGAGGAGGATGAGAATGCTGAAAATGGGTATCGGTTTATATCAGGGGAAAAGGTCCGGCCAGAGGTACCGCCAGAGGTTCCGCCAGAGGTTCAGTCAGTGCCGCCAGGGGTTCAATCAGTGCCGTCAGAGGCGCAGCCAAAGGCTATGGATGAAGTTCCGCCAGAGGTGCCGCCAGAGGTGCCGCCAAATATTGTGGAAGAAGTTCCAGGTGAGGCCCTGCCTGAGCCTATGGAGGAGGGCGCAGAGGAGGCTGGTTGATGAAATTTCTGCTGAAGGGGCCGACTTGGTGGGGTCCCACGGCCATGCAGCCACCATCTTACCCTTTATCTCTCTTTTCTCTTTCTTCTATAAAAAAATAGCTAGATAAAAACTCTTGGGGGAACCATGATAGAAAAATGAAGCCTATTTTTTACCCCCAACTTCATCTTCCACGTGACCCTAACGGCGGGAGGTCCAGTAGGGATCGGGAGGAACAATGTAACCCCCTCTCTTCATGGGCGCCGAGGGGATTATTATGTAGATATCTAGGTGTATATAATCATCCAAGGGAGTTCTCGGTCTTTCGAATGTTGAACTCGGACAGTGACTTTCTACACTCGGTATATTACTGCACAGTCAAAACTGTAACTACTCTGACCTAAACAGCCCGTGCAAGACGCGCAGTCTATCATCAAGCATCCCTTTTTAGAATGGCAGATAATAATAAGCCAGGCACCGCTTGCTCGCAAGACAGATACTTTGATCTCGGGAGATATACTCGCCCCATCAGCACAAGCAGCTCCGATGCTCAGGCCTGGTTCGATCGTGGGTTGGTCTGGAGCTTTGCCTTCAACCATGACGAGGCAGCCGACTGCTTTCAGCGAGCCATCGAAAAAGATCCCGACTGCGCCATGGCGTATTGGGGACTGGCATACACGTCTGGACCCAACTATAACATGCCATGGGGATTTTTTAATGCTGAGATCCTGGGAGACGTCGTGGATAAAACCCATACCGCGGCTGCAAAGGCAGAGGCAAAGGCAAGAGCGCCAACTGTATCAGCGGTCGAGAAGGCGTTGACGAAGGCCCTGACATTCCGATACCCGCAAGATCACCCTGTAGAAGATTGCTCAGTATGGAACAAGGGGTATGCCGATGCAATGAAATCGGTATATCAGGAGTTTCCGGACGACCTGGATGTGGCGATGCTCTATGTCGATTCGTTGATGAACCTAACTCCCTGGAAACTATGGAATTTGACTACCGGGGAGCCAGCTAAAGGAGCACATACCCTTGAGGCTAAAGACGTCCTTGAGCGTGCGTTTGCGCAGGAAGGCGGGCTTTCGCACCCTGGACTACTCCATCTCTATATTCATCTTCTAGAGATGTCCACCAAGCCTGAGACGGCGTTGCCGCCAGCCAACCGACTAAGGGGCCTTGTTCCGGACTCTGGCCACTTGCACCATATGCCATCTCACATCGACATCCTATGTGGCGATTACCAGAATGCGGTCACCTCGAACTCGGACGCAATCGTGGCCGATGAGAAATACGTAGCCCGACACGGCGGGTTGAATTTCTATACCCTCTACAGATGCCACAACTATCATTTCAAAGTATACGCTGCCATGTTCTCGGGCCAATCGAAAATCGCCATCGATACAGTTATACAGATGGAGGCGAATGTACCCGACCAACTACTACGTGAGTCCCCGGAGATGGCCAACATGTTAGAATCATTCGTTGCAATGCGAGTACATGTTCTTATCCGTTTCGGACGGTGGGAGGATATCATCGCACTTGAACTTCCAGAGGATCAGACACTATACTGCGTAACCACTGCAATGAGGCTGTATGGGAAAGGGGTTGCATATGCAGCTACCGGAAACATCGAAAAGGCGCAAGAGGCACGCGAGGCCTTCCACGGTGCAATGAAACGTGTCCTGCCAACCCGCACGGTATTCAATAATGGCTGTAATGACATCCTAGCCATTGCCTCTGCGATGTTGGATGGCGAACTTGAATATCGTCTCGGACACTACGATGCGGCATTTGATCATCTACGACGATCTATAAAGTTATATGATTCGCTTCATTACGATGAACCCTGGGGCTGGATGCAGCCAACTAGACATGCTTACGGTGCACTCCTGCTCGAAAGGGGACATGTACAGGAGGCAGCTGAAGCATATAGTGCGGATCTCGGCCTTAATGACACCGTGCCACGCGCTCTTCAGCATCCGAATAACGTGTGGGCCTTGCATGGATATCATGAATGTCTTGAACTGCTCGGGAAGACGGATGAGGCAGCCAAGATCGGGCAACAGTTGGCCACAGCGCTTGCAGTGACAGATATACCGATCAAATCGTCTTGTTTCTGCCGACTCCGCACTGTTGCTAGAATTTAACTACTGAATGATGAATGCTTTATTTGGGAATGTTAGTATGTATAGAGAATATCATGAGATTGGGTAAAGGCACTGCGTTTTCCGTACGAGTAAGCTTGTGCAAGTGAATACTATATAAAGACAAGCTTAAGGGTTAGGGTGTATAGTCATCTTATCCATTGACAAGATGCAGGGTTTAAAGACTTATAGAGGCCTCCGCAAGTATTCAGGTATCACTATCAGTAGCACTTGCAGCTGTTCCATCTGAAACCCACAACTCCCGAAGAAATGATATACTATTAGGCTAGCCCCTTGCCGACAACCCTCATCTACAGCCATAGATATCATGGCCCGTTGATAGAATAATGGATTTAGTCTCACCCTTAT
>JANTQJ010000793.1:0-10488 GCA_032989685.1 Arthroderma sp. PD_2
ATGACCCCGAAGCCTACAGATCCCCCAGGTCTGCCCGCCGGCATTCCGCGTGAATTGGTGAAGCGACAGAACTCAGGATCAAGCAGTTTGGCTATTCCTTTTCCTCCTCCAGCTTATTATTGCGGTTTGGTTGATGGTGACCCAGGTTCGTTAAGATGGAATAGATTCGTGGATAAGTAGATGAACGGATGAAGAAACTAACGTGAGAGATAGAGAACCCCCTGACCTGCGTCAATGCCCGCGCAACATGCATCTACACTGGAAATGCTGCGGGTTGCTGTCTGAGCAAAGACATCAACGACTGCACCACCATCCCAACCACCTGCTACGCATCGAGCGCTAGCTGCGACGAGCGTTGTTCCAGAGACTCCCTCGCTATCAAATGCACCATCTCCACCCTCCCATACTGCGGAACTTACGTCTTCAACACAAACACCAAGCTATTCGGTTGCTACTCGTATGATTCCGTATCAGACAACATCTCGCCCCTCTCGCAGTATTACTCCTCCGTTCTCGGACCTGACTATGCTTCCAAATATTCTGCAACCCACATCCCATCCTCAACCACCACTTCCTCCGAGGACCCCATCTCCAGCATATCAGACATTTCGCCGCAACCATCTTCGTCTATCCTACCTCCAGGCCCAACTCCAACTCCAACTCAACCCCCCACCCCTCCACCCAGCACGGGTCTAGGTGGTGGCCCCATCGCCGGTATCGTCATCGGCTGTGTTGCTGGTGTTTCCGCCGCCCTCATCGCCCTCTGGTGGTTCATCCTGCGCAAACGACCAGATAACACCCCTGCTCCAGCACCTGCTACAGCGTATACTCAGAACAACAATATGCCTCCACCCGGCATGAACCCACAAGTATCTCAACACCAGGCCTACAACCAAACTCCGCCTATCGCAGGAGGCTTCTATTCACCCGTAGAACAGAAACCACCAACCGAGGAGCCACTGCCAATATACCCGAACGAGCAAAAGGTCGCTCCTCAATTTGCCCATCCACCACCACAGGCGCCTTCGTCTGCGTCCGAAATGCCTGGATCAGCTGTCAGCTCACCGCGGCAACAGCAGATGTCGCCTATTCCATCCGAGCTGGCTTCAACGCCAATGACTGCCACGCATACCGGTCCTGTGCCGCAGGTATATGAGATGGGACCAGGCCGGTAGTCATCAAGTACACCCCTGAACCGGAAATAGTTGGAAAGTTTTTGAGAAGAGAAAGAAAAATACGACCTCCCCCTCCATCATCCTTTATTAATGTTTATATCTATTTGTGCTAGTGCGCCGTACCCCATCCCGTCTATCCCAGCTTACTATGCTCTTCATTTCGTCTGTGACTTACTTAGCCTTGGTTTTTTTCCGTCCCTGATTTTCCTATCAGGCCCGTCGTTATGTTTCTCTTTGTCTTATATACCGATCTACATACTTTCCTACATCATACCCACCTATCTATATTCTTAGATATATCGACTTGTCAATACTAATCTGAATGATTCAACTTAAACTTAATTATATTCCTCCATTTCATCGTATCCTTGTCAATTCTTATCTGCGGCTTACTGTATATTTCTTGTTCATGTAGTCACTGCTGTTTTTGATACAATTTACTGACTGTTACTCCATATCTATATATATCTTTCTCTGCTAAGACTTCATACGCCCACCTCTTGGAAATGAGCTCGGTATGTGCGTCTTTCTCTCGTAGCCATGTACACAGCGTGAGTGCATGCTGAATCACTTAGTACGGGTGCTTTCCTGGTGTGTATAAAATTATTCCTGGATACCGCCCTTTTTATCACTCTACCGGGAATAATATCTAGTGATATGAAGACAGACAAACGTGTATATTCTAGAGAATTCTCAAGTATATATTGTATATTAACTGCACCTCTCCTCTGAAATAAGCAGTTAAACACTCCATTTTGGCCCCTCTAAACGCGACGAGCTCAATAAGTATATATACCGTTGGTAGATGTCTTAGCTTAGGTGGGTAGGGCCTACTAAGTCATAATATAATTGGGCTTATGTCGACTTGTGGTAAGATTCAAGGATATGTTGCAGTTCATGTTTGTTTTCCTTCGCCCAGGATAAAGCTGCTGCTCTATCAACATCTATATCCATCAGAGTATAAAGCAAAGTCAGATTCCGTTGCATTAATGCAAACGTCAATGCAGTCTCGCCATTCGGTGTCTTGAGGTTAAGCAGCGGCCTACCGAGCTCTGACTTTATAATCCTGAGCCCTAGACTAGACATTTTGGCCTGGATAGCGACGTGTAATACCGTCTCTCCAGAGGCACTTACTGTGTTGACTAGAGTAGGGTTCTCTTGAATGATTGACCAGGCCGAGTGTGCGAGGTTGTTGTCCAAGGCGTCGACAAGATCATTGATGTTGCCTATATCCTTTGCTGCGGTTAATCGCTCCGCTGCATCGGAGTCTTTTGGCCTGAGGGTATCAATCAAAAATCGAACCATTGTCTTAACGCCTGGGCTAAAATTTGTGCGTGCTATATCTTCAGCTGCCAATACTGCCTGCTCATCTATCTCCGCATTCTTCGCAAGTAAGAGATTAACACATCTACCTGACCCTCGCTGAATAGCCAGACATAAGGGTGTTATTCCGGCGTCAGTTCTAGCGTGGGCGTCTGCTCCATGGCTTAATAACAGGTCAGTAAAAGCTGAGTTAGCCCGCCTTGCCGCCAAATGTAGAGCGGTCTCCCCCTTCTCGTTTCTGTATTTGACGTCGGCCCCTGCACGTAGAAGTAACAGAGTAGAGGAATTGTATTCTTCCTCGGTAACTAGCAACAGTGCCCGAGACAATGACTTCTTCAGAATCAAGGCGTTAGCGTTGCTAGAACCAAGTGCCTTAGTTGCATACTTGGTCAAAACCTCCACAAGGCCAGAACTTGTGGCATTAGTTGTGGCGGTTAGAGAACAGGCAACTATATCCACTGCCTTAATTGGGTCGACATCGGTCAACCTTTGGAGGAGAAGATCAAGAAAGGGTGCTCTTCGTAGCTCTAGGGCCACATCGATTGGGGTCTCATTGTTCTCATCTGCTTGATCAGGCAGTAGCCCATTCTTCAGTGCATATTCTGCGATCTGTTTGTTGTCTGCCTTTACTGCCATATGAAGTATAGATTGCCCAGAAGAATTCAAGCCTTGCAGACCCGCCCCTTCTTCAATTAACAATTGGAACAGGCTCATCAACTCTGCAATATTTTTCTCAAATCTGTTCAAATCCATCGTAGCAAGGATGTGACGTGCTTCCGCTCTTTCTTCTAACCTGACGGATTGGTTAATGCCGTTTTCAACTAAGGATATCAGAATGTCGCTGTGGTAAATGGCCCGTTCGAAGCATGCTTGCCCTTCTTCGTCTCGAGCGGAAACCTGAGCACCCTTTTCGAGGGTAAATCTAGCGGCTCGAAGTTCATGTTTTGTTACGAAATCGATGAAATGTTTATTTAGTATCGATTGTCGGTTCTCTGGATCCCATAGCCCAAGAAGGAGGTTGACCACCGCGTGACGCCCCTCTTGGATCGCATCTTGAAGAAGATCGCTCCAGAGTGTTGCTGTGGACGGGGTGTTTGCTGTTTCCAGCGCTTCCGAGCGAATGTCCCCACGGCCCGCTTCAACGACGAGTGGTAGAATTGAAGAACGAATACCCGGGCTTGCACCTAAGAACAGTATCCGAAACAGTTTAGAGTTCTGCGACTTTAAGATGGAGTGTTTTAGATGATCCAGCTCAAGGATGGCTTGTTTGGGGCGACATTCTAGGAGACAGCTAACCCCTTCTATGTATTCCAAAGATATGGCAAGACTTAGTAAAGAGCGTATAGTTGGCTGGAGCTCCTCTAGGAGGAGAAATCTTGGTCGTATACGAGTGCCTGTATTCCTATATTCCTGCCCACTGCCGCCGTACGTGGGGAGAAGAAAATTATGCCCAGTTGAAGTTTGTCTCGAGGGCACGGAAGTGGGCAAAGTCGGCGTTTGCGCCGCTGGCGGAACCCGTTCAATAGGAGTGCCTGTATTCCCATATCTCTTACCGCCGGAACGATCCAGCCATGGGGGTATATGACCTGTACCAGGGCGGTCAAAATCCCTCCAGAAGCAAGTCAAGAGGCTTCTTAAAGAATATTTATCTTGCTGTTGAATGGATGAATGCGCTGGTGACCACCCGTTAATATCCAAGTTTGGTGTCGCTCCAGCGCGCAATAATAAATGAACCAGTCTAGTATGTCCATAGTGAGCGGCAAAATGAAGCGCTGTCCACCAGTTGTGGTCTTCCTTATCTAGTAACCAGCTGTATTCACGAAGTAAATATTTCGCTGACTTAAGGTCGCCGGATTGGGCCGCAAGATGTAAGGTCGTACGGCCATCTGGGAGGGTACATAATGCATCTGATTTTTTCGTGATTTCGAGTATAACGGCAGTCCAATTATTATCTACGGCAATACTGAGGGCAGTGGCCCCATCCTGTGATACAGTATTGGCATCTGCTCCAGCTTCCAAAAGTAAACGCATGGCACCCTCGTTCCCTGACTCAACTGCCTTATGTAGAGGTGACTGGCCTAGTTGGTCCAGGGTGTTCAACGAGACCCCTAATATCATGAGACACTTCATCATTTCAGTGTGACCATTATCAAGAGCGAGATGAAGCGCTGTTGCCCCATCACTTGTTTGCTGTTTTGGGTTGGTCATAGAGCATGCAAGTTGGGCTACCTTGCTACAAGTTCCGACTATGGAGCACACATGAAGCGGTGTTAAGTCAAACGGGATCCAGAAATTTCCATAGGTATAACGGGCGAAGGAACTCCAGAATTTCAAGTTTCCGAAATTTGGATCAAAAAATGCTTCAAGAAGGGGTATCAGCTGATCCAGGTACTCAGAGGGAGTTGCGGATACATGGTAGGCCCAGCTACATGCGGCATAACCGAGGAAAGGATTTTCAGCAACAAGCTTAGGTATAAGCTCAGCAACCAGCTCATCAAGAACGGTGTCAGTCACATTGCCGACATAATCTAGGGTGTTAAATTCGCTGAAGTTAAGGTATGTCAAGCATGAAAGTGCAAGCTTGGTCGTGGATTCACCGCTACATATGAAAAAAGGATTCTGACCCCCAGTTTCCAAAGTAGGAGAAACCAAAAACTCGCGAATAGAGTGATGGGCCAGCATAAGATGCCCTGTCGCCTTAGAGCGCCGGACAAGACTGCCACAAATTTCGAACACATCATCTTCGTTTCGAAGTTTTTTCTTCCTCAGCTCCTGTAGGTTAGTATGGCTGGTCTCAATAGCAATTGCATCGACTACTTCTGATAGATGCAGGCCACGTTCGGAAAAAAGAATGAATCGTAATATTTTAACTGCAAGCTGCTTGTCCACATCGCTAAGCTGCGATAAAACCGTTTCATATGTTTGACCCAGCCCCCGGGGCAATGATAGCAGATCCTCTTTGGTTATCGACGTTCGGATCCGTGACAGGTGATTTAGTTGACAAACAACCCACAGAAACCTGCTAAAGTGAGCCTCAATGCACTGTATAACCGTCAGACGGAACCATAACTTACATTCCATCTGCATCTTCAACCAATATCCGAATTATTTTCTCAATATCCGGACCATCGTGCCACCGCAGCTCCGAGACACGCGCTCGTACATATCGTTCGATATCGTCATAGATACGGTCAGAGGCCATGCTTACACGACAAAAACGCGATAATCTTTCAGTCAGGTCATCCTGCCTCCGACTAGACACCAGCAACTTAAAGTTCCCACCATGTGAGATGACATCATCAATGAAGTCCACAAGTTTATTGCAATGGCGAAACTCATCGATCCCATCAATAACCAAGAAGATTTTCGAAAAGTGGGTTGATAGCATGCCAAAATATTCTTTAATTTGTTTCAAAGACGGGTGTCTGGGCTTAGCTTTAAGCTGACCCAACTTGTCAAATATCGAGGGAAAATGTTGTAGCTTGACTTGTCGAAAAAGCTGAGAAAGGAGCCTACACAGCAACTTTTCGAGGGAGTCTTGGTACGTTCCTGAGAATCCACAATAATGATAGGCCAAGCTAAATCCATTTTCATTTCCAGCAAGGTCTTGAATATGATCAATAGCTGTAGACCTGCCAGAAGGTTATTTACGATTGCAGCTATGCGGATAAGTCCAAACGTAAAACACTTACATGAGAACAGTTTTTCCAGAACCAGCTATAGCGATCGAGTATTAGCCCCCTTCAAGCCACCATGATCTGATAGCCATACCTATACCATCAAGCCAAAGAAAGGATGGGCCGTCCGTGGATATTAAACTGGTATACTCGGGGCTGCTGAGAAACCAATTTTCGGGCTGCGGGTGCCTCGATTCCAGAACATCACTGTGAGCTGCTATGGTAGCAGCTCCGAGCCAATCGAGGATTTCTTCCTTTCTCTTGTCTATAATTCATGTAAGTGACCGTCGTTCGTAATTACATCGAGACCGTAGATTATTCTTACGTTTTATCTCAATTTCTAATTTATCTTCAATCCTTCTCTGCGTAGACTTAATCTCCTCCAGCTGGTCTTTCATCAGTGAGGTATCCTCTCTGGAAGCCTCCCCTTGTGCTCTGCTCTATGTCATTAGATGCCTTATTGTTGAGCGTTAAGAAACGCCTACCGGCTATTGACCTGCAAGCTTAGGATAAAAAAGCTTTTGTATCGCTCGAGTTTGGCGGTGAGATTAGCTGCCTCGTGGGTAAGCATATCCTTGCTCAGGGCTAGTCGGAACGAAGGTGTCTTGGACAATTTCTCAACCAGGTTCCTAATTTCCTCCATTATGACTTTGCAGTCCTTGAGGGCAGTCTCCATGGGTTGTTCTGCCCTCTCATGGCTCGCTGGCTTTTCTGATGTTGCGCTTGTGCCGTGGGCCACACGTCCAGAGGATTCATCCTGCTGAAGATGGGACTGTATCCCGACAGGGAGGCCAGAAAAGTTGGAAACCTCGCTGAGCAGGGCATCGAGTTCCTTCTTGCTATTGTTGAATCTATCGGAAATTTTGAAGCCCTTGGAGATGATGACTCCTGAGAGAGTTACCAGTCCGGCAACGCTGGCTGCAATTGATAATGGGTCCATCCCCGATGACCATTAATTCCTGGCCTATTCGGAGTAGCTGTTGTCCTTTGAGATGAAGTGATAAGCGAGGCTGGCGGACAGATAGCTTCTTCTTCAAACTCGACGAGGCAGAGATAGTGCAGGGATCCCCGCTGGCCGCCTTCTAAGCCTCATTCTGTCACACTGTTGGCACACGCAGACAGCCCATGTCCTCCAATCATTATGTAGTACGAGGAACATGAATATGAGCAAAACCAGATAGAGAAGCAAACATCAAACCCGGTTGCTGAGATTATAATATGTGCAGCTGAAAGAATATATTACAGCCCGCAAAACAGTCATGACACACACGTTTGTTGCCCGGGCAAATTGTTGTATGTCTTGAGTGAGGTTGAAGTCTTGTAGATGGAGTTAAAGTTCTTTCTAATTTAGATTATCACGTGACTCTATCTTATTTTCAATCCTTCGAGCCATCGATTTGTGGTTTAAAAGGAACATCATGACATCATCTCACTTGAGGATGAACTTCTGCTTCTTCCACTAACTAGCCCCCCGCCGGCATCTCTCCTGCTTTTTCCTAGCAAGGAGGTAATGCATATAGCTTTCTAGGAGATAACTACTGTTACTCACCGCATTGCCGTCGCTAATATATAGCTGCGACTTGCATGCGAAAAGGGGGGGATCACTCCTGATGACGAACTGACGTCGAGTGGGAGTTGGGTATGCATATTCCTCCTAGCACGGTTATAGCTTTGGTAATGTCTAATGGGCTCTGGATAGGGCAGCACAATGGGCGCTCCACGAAACGCCGTCTATGCGGAGGAGAGTGCGGAAGTGGAGGTGCTCTACGCCGACCTTGACAAACTCAACACTCTGACCAAACGAATCCAAGGCTCTCTATCCCGGCTTGAGGCCAGCGGGAAGGTAGTTAAAAATGCGATTGGCCCTATTTACGGCAATACTCAAGCCTTACAGTCCACCACCACGAACATAGACAGAGTGAACGATGCCATCGAGCGGATGCGCCGTCCGCTGGACGTGAAGGGACAAGAAGAAAGCATCATACGAGCCGGGTATGCAATATCATCTTTTTAGGGAGAGCGTTCGTCCTCACATCTTTCTAATCTGGGTTTCTTCTGATAGGCCGCAAAATGCTGGACTGCCACAATTCCTCGGTGCACTGAAACGCATCGACCTCGCCTTAACGGACTTAAATGCCACGAAACTTCGATCGAACCAAAAAGCTGTCTCCGAGTTTACCTCTCTGCTTAATGCCGGAAGTAACAAACTGCAGGATCTATTCAGGTCTACTTTAAGGGAGGAAGCCAATACGATCGAGCCGCTCCACTACCTTACCAAACGTAAGCCATCCGCCTTCTTTTAGCAGCTCATTTATACCCCGACAAACGACTAACATTCGCATTTAGAGCTCTCCTTCCCCTTACTCTCACAGGATGCTTTCTCTGAACTTGCTCCAGCCGCAGGCGCAATTACATCCGCCGCCAAACATACCCCGCAACAAGGCCAAATCGAAAACCCGGCAATTTCGATATACGCTGAAATTCGTGGCCCATATCTAACGAGCAGCTTGCAAAATCTGGCAACTGCCTCTATCAGCACTGCAAAACGCAGGCCAACCGATGGCCCTTATAAGCAAGGTACCAACGGAATCGGTGTATACTCGAATGTGATAGAAGGAATGTTCTTTGCAGAATATGAGAATGTCGCAAAGGTTTTCCCTGCGGACCAACAAGGGAAAGCTCTCCAGGCTACATGTCGGCCCGCTCTAGCCGAATTCTCCAAGACGATGCGCGAGCTAAACATGTATATCAAATCTAACCTCATCACCGACTGCTTCCTTGCCTTCGAGATTATCGACATTGTCACATCGCTATCGTACCGTCTAGATTCGAAGACGGGAGAGCTAAAGAACCTATTCTTTGAAGCTCTGCGGCCCATACGTGAAACGGCCAAATCATCCTTATCCGAGCTGCTAGAAGAAACAAGACGCAGAGCGGCATCCATCACCACCCTACCCCAAGACGGCTCTCCAGTACCACTTGTAAACGAAGTGATGAGCTCCCTATCCACCTTAACTGCTTACTCAAAACCTCTCGCCTCCATCCTCACATCACTAGGAGACGGTAACTGGAAACCATCCGCGGTGCCAAACACCACTCCGCTTGACGTGGGACCAGACAGCTCCACGCTTCTCTCCCATTTCATTCTCGATATGATTGAAGCACTACTTTCTTCCCTAGAATCCCGCGCTCGAGCCGTCCATAAAAGCAAATCCACCCTCGGCGTCTTTATCGCTAATAACGTCTACATAGTGGACAGAGTCATTCGGAGCACCCCCGAATTATCGAGCTGCCTCTCCGCCCCAGAAAACGCTAGTCGGCTCGAAGTATGGCGCAAAAAGGGTGTATCGATATACCTCGATGCCTGGCGTGACCCGTCCTCGCATCTGCTTGATGTGCAATACACGAGCAGAGGAGGTGCCCGGCCTACATCTGGTGGGCCAGTCGATTCTAGCGCTATAGTCAAATCACTCTCCTCCAAGGACAAGGATGTGATCAAGGATAAATTCAAGGCGTTTAATTCCTCGTTTGACGAACTGATTGCGAAACATAAGTCGCTTAATATGGAGAAGCAGGTACGCACTTCACTGTCTCGCGAAGTACAGGCCGTCATTGAACCGTTGTATGCGAGATTCTGGGATCGGTACCATGAAGTCGACAAGGGACGAGGAAAATACGCAAAGTACGATAAGGGCAGCTTGTCTGCTCAGCTATCCGCTTTGGGCTAGAGAGCTGTTCGTTTGCGAGATCTTGCATTGTATCTCCCATTTTTGGCATAGGTTTTCAAGTACATACCCCTTTTCTTTTGAGCCTCTTACTTTTACTATACATATACCAATTCTATGTCAGTGAACTTGTCTTTTATATACTAGATTGCAGTGTTGTAGAGACCCTTCCAGAAACCCAGGCCTCTAACAGTACGGTGTGTCTCGATGTGCATTTTCTGAATTCAACCACACCAAGAGCCTCAGTCCGCCAAGACTAGTTAATATATGCTTAATTTCTACTCTTATGACTAGATATTTATTTGTAAAACTCATATCTGCCCTGGTAATAATACACTATGTGCTATGCGTAGTTCCTCACCAGATAATGCTCTCCATCTCCGAACGTGTTGTATAGCGGTGGCGATAAGGTCCAGGATGGCTTCCTGTCGGATCATCCACGCCCCGAGCCAGAAAGTCAATGGCAAGTTGGCGGGACCAAGTTTCGCAACTCCCAGCCGTCTCAACTGTCATGGCAGCTTCTTTTAAGTAGACTGGCTTCACCGTTACTGGCATTGGTTTCACCGTTATGGGTGCTGCCAGATTCCT
>JANTQJ010000794.1:0-10412 GCA_032989685.1 Arthroderma sp. PD_2
GCTCATGTAGCTCTTTAATCGACGAACAGTCGAACCCTTCATGATTTCTACATTCATGTGGATGAGCTAAGCCGACATCGAGGTGCCAAACCGCGCACTCAATTTGTACTCTCTTGCGCAAATTAGCCTGTTCAAATATGTTATCATAAAAGCTATTTATCTTTTATTTCCTTTTCTTTCAAAAAGGTTCAGACTATTTCATCATCTTTATAAATTATTTAAATTTTTAAGGTTTAATTACATAGCACTTACTCAACCTTTAACACCATAAGAACCTATACGTGTTACAGATTGTAATTTAGTATGTTCTAAATTAGGTCTAAAATTACCTCTTATTAATGCTGATGATTCAAAATTTTCAGAAGATTTAATATTAATTAAATTTCCTGAATATTTTAATTTATATAGAGATCTTGAAGCTGTAAAACGTTTAGTTAATCTACCACTTAATTCCAATCTAACACCAGAAACTTTTTTATATTTAACATTTTCTAAAACTAAACCTTTTAAATATTTTGAGTTATTTATAACATTAATATTTTCTAACACTTTTGCCTTTTGTACAGATCTAGATATTGAAGATAAAACTCTTTTTTTTGCATAACTAAGTTTTAATAATAAAATATTAGTAAATATATCACTATTTAAATAATGATATTTAAGATTAATAAAATTAAATTGTATATTTTTTTGATATATTTTTTTTATTAGATTTGTTAAATTATGTAAATAATAATTATTAAATTTAGATTTATTAATAAAAATTAACATATTAAAATATAAATAAAAAAATTCTTTTTTAAAAGATTTTTTTATAAATACTTTATATAAATTTAATCTTATATTTTTAACTTTATCTTTATTATTTAAAGTTTTTAAAAGTAAATTTTTTAATTCTGATTCTCTTTTTAATATTTTAAAACCTAAATTTTTAATTAAATGCAATTTTTTTTGAATTAAATAATTTTTAATAAAAAAAAATTTTAAATATTTTCTTGTTAATATATACATATAAGTTATTAATTCTCTATTATAAAAATAAATTGTTATATTAATTAAATCACTTGTATGTTTAAATTGTCCAAGACTTATTAATATTTTATTTTTTGATATATTTCTTTTTTTTTTATTTTTACTATAACTTTTTCTATCTCTTATTTTTTGATCTAATTTTAAATTATATAAATTAAAATAACCTTTAATTAATTTATTAATTAATTTATTAGCTACAGTAATATTATTTAAACTATTTTTATTAAAAGTATAAATACTGTTTTTTCAATCTCTTGTAATAGGTACAAATTTATTAGGTCATAATATTCTGTGTTTAGCATTTAATGTTAAATTCTTATAAGAATTTTTTAATTTATATTTTATTATATTTAACATAACATATTTAAATAATGTTATTAATTTAATTAAATTAAATAATAACACAGTTTAATAAAAAATTAAAACTATTTCATTAATACAATATTAATAATTATAAAGATAAAAAAAAAATTTTGTATCAATTAATAAATAAAATAAATTATAAAGATGTTGGGTATTAAAAAAGGATTATTATTAGCATTATTCACCTTTTAGTCGTTGAACGTACTTATTTATATAAAAAGCTTAAATAAGTTTCGCTTCAAATATACTTTAAATTGTATAAACAAATAAAGTTATTTTTGAAATTAACCCAAATTATTACCAATATTTCAAAATATTGGAGGACTAACAAGTAATCCCTAGCGTAACTTTTTCATAAATCCAAGACCTTTCCTTTATGTATCTTGTGATCATATGCCCCGCTTACGCGACTGATAGACTTGTAAGTCAGACAGTAAAGCAAGATTTAGCCATTAAACTTTTAAAGTAAAAAAAAAACATCATATTAATAAGTAATATTTCTCTATTAATATGAATAAATATTAATATAATTATATTAATATTTATTTACATCTATTTACCATATAGTTAAAATCTTACTTAAAATCTTAATATAATTAACTTAATACAACAATAACTGGATAATTAATAATAATTAATTACAAACTAATTAAATAATAAAATAAAAATATTTTATTAATATTTGTAAATTAAAACTTACAAAATAACAATATGAACTTTGGATATACCCAGGTACTTTTTATGGGATCTGTGCCCCGCATAAACTGCCTTCCTATCATAATGAATATAATTGAACAAATAAAGGTGTTTCAATTACATGACCATTACCTTATCCACTGGTAATTATCAAATTATATCATAACAGGTAACAGTAAAGCTGCAAAGGGTCTTCTTGTCTACCTAGAGGTAAGCAGCATCTGCACTGCTAATTCAATTTCACTGAGCCAATCATCGAGACAGCTGTTGTATCGTTAAGTCATTCATGCAAAGACCGCATTTAACGGCCAAGGTATTCCGCTACCTTAGGACCCTTATAGATAAGGCCGCCATTCATCGGGGTATTCATCAAAACCTAATAAAAAAATAATTAAGCAAATCTATTACCTTGCCGACATCGGGCAGACATCACACTCAATACTTAGATTTTTATCTTGGCAGAGTGCTTTGTTTTAATTAAACAGTCGTACAACACTATTTTATGATTCCTATTATTCATATAGTATTTAAAAATACTTGTAATAATGGCCCTCCTTTTCCCGAAGTTACGGTAGTTAATTTGCCGAGTTCCTTAATGATTGTTCACTCAAACGCCTTTGTATATTCTACTTGCTCACTTGCGATAGTATTTAGGTACGGTTTTATTTAAATGATTTTTGTTACAATTTCCTGAACCTTTCTCACTAAATAAAGGTTTTGTTCACAAATAAAAATATTTTTAGAATATAATAATATATTCATATAATATTTTTATTAAATATTTTCATCAAATAGACCCTTTAGGGTTTATACTTAGATACCGAAATTTAAATAAAATACCATAAGCTTAAGGCGAGGAAATATTTTCCTTTTTCGTTACTCATGTCAGCATTCTCTCTTGGATTATTTTTTTTTTTTAACTTAAAAAAGATAAAATCTAAGATATATCCAATGTTCCGCTACCTCGTATAATAATACGCACAAGGTTTCGGTATATTGTTTAGATCCGTTATATTTTCGGTCTTAATATCTAAATTAATTAATCAGTGCTCTGTTACGAGATCTTCAAAAAATGGCCGCTTCTAAGCCTATTTCCTGATTGTTTTTGATAATAACATCCTTAATTTCACTCAACAATAATTTAGGAACCTTATAACTCTTGTTCTGGGCTGTTTCCCTTTAGACATACAACCTTATCGCACTATGTCTGATTATTCAATATTCATCTTTGCCATTCCGAGTGCAAATACTCTCCGATAAAATCTACACGATCCCCCGATATATACAAAAAAAAAAAGTAATAAATTTTATTATTTTTTTTCATTGCCAGAGATCACAGTTCTGTACCTGCTAAGATGTTAATTAAATTACCTACTTAAATAGGTTTCGCGGAAAACCAGCTATACTAGTCAGTTTTGTCTTTCACCAACTTACCACAGTTCCTCGAATATCTTTACAACGATAACTCGTTCGGGCTTTAGTACCCTGCCCATGGTAAGATCACTAGCCTTCGGGTCTATGTTTAGAAACTCTTTCATTTTTTCATAATTGGTTTAGCTGGGCAATAAAATATTGCTCGCTTCTAAACATAACTTGCTGACCCATTATGCAAAAGGTACACTCTTTTTTTTGAGCTGCTTTTAAAATTACTAATTCAAATTTTCCCTCACGGTACTTTTCACTATCGCTTATATATTATATTTAGCTTTAGAGGAAGGTTCCCCTTTTTTCAAACAAATTTTTATTCGTTTTACTTATAAGCTTATTTATTAAAATAATATTTTAATAAAATCTCGTTTGATTTTTTTTCCTAAAGTTACTAAGATACTTCAATTCACTTCGTTTACTTAATTAATTTATCTTAGATTTTAGATTTATAATTATCTTTAATATATAGCTAATTATCCCTAATAATTTCTTTACATACTTTATATCTAATAAACATATGAACATGTAAATAGTTTTTCAAGTTATTATGAATCGAACATAACTAATCCTCAACCCAAATGAGGTGCCTACCCAGCCGGCTCTAACCTGTTTATTTCAGAGAATATCCGATTTGAACGGATGTGATTTTTGTTAACCAAATAAGTCTCAAGCTTACCACCTTAAACCACTCAGTCAATTCTCTTTTATTCAAGAGCACTCAGATTTGAACTGAGAAAATGGAGGTTGAAGCTCTATATTTTACCATTAAATTATACTCTTTGGCTGCTTAGAAGAGAATTAAATTATAATACTTTAATTCCTTAGCGAATTGAACGCTAATCCTACTCTTATCAAAAGTACACTTTAACCTTTTAAGTTAAGGAATTCCCTATTTCGGAAAAGAGATGAGTTGAACATCTAAGTGTACTACACAATATTTAGCAAATATCTTGCTCTGCCTCTTAGCAACCTTCCCTGTTACGGGTTAAATCGGCTACGATCCGATATCTATTTTCTCGACAAGAAAATCCTTTGCCTGTTAAGTTACTAACCCTAAACTAAGGATAGTTAAATTATGGCTAGTTGAAATCGAATCAACACATTTCACATGGTACGCGAGTAGTCTACCGTTAACCTATAGCCATTATTAAGACTTACAGGATTCGAACCCGTACTATAATGATTAAAAGTCATATGTTCTACCATTGAACTAAAGTCTCCTAAGCTACTTATAAATTATTTATTGATTTACGTGAAACATATAATCTTACAATTCAAGGTAATATATATTTACTAAAAACATAAAATATAAAACTTAATGTTAATAATGTAAAAACTACTTGATTAAAAAAAAAAAATGGTATTAATTGTGGCATTTTATTATACTTTTTTTTTATACAAATTAAAGTTAGAATGGTTGAATTTAAAAGTAAATTATTGTTATTCAAAAGTTAATTAATAACCTCAGAAATATATACAAATGTATAATATTAATCAAACAACATCAACAAAATGTCAGTATAATATACCTGATTCATAACCTAAATGGTGATGATCTGTTAAATGATAACCAAGTAAACGTCATAAACCTACACTTAAAAAAGCTGTACCTATTAGTACATGGAATCCATGAAAACCAGTACTAAAATAGAAACAAGAACCATATACACCATCTGATATTGTAAATGATGATACTGAATACTCTACACCTTGGAAAATTGTAAATATAATAGCTAATAATATTGTAAATACTAAACCATATAAAGCACCTTGACGGTTACCTTGTATTAATGAATGGTGACTATATGTAACTGTTACACCTGAAGATAATAATATTATGGTATTTAATAATGGTAATTCAAAAGGATCTATAGCATTTATACCTAATGGTGGTCATTGTGCACCTAATTCTATATTAGGTGATAATGAACTATGAAAAAATGTTCAGAAAATTGCTAAGAAAAATAAAGCTTCTGATACAATAAATAATCCTACACCTAAATTTAAACCTCTTTGTACAGCATTTGTATGATTACCTAAATATGTACCTTCAGAAATAATATCTCTAAATCATAATGTCATACATCAAACTAAATTAATAAAAGCTAAAAATAATATTATATACATATTATTAAAACCATGCATAGTTAATACACCTGATGTTGTTAAAATAAATAATGATAAACTGTTATAAAAAGGTCAAGGTGATGGTGAAACTAAATGATAAGGATGACTTTGAAAATTAATTCTTTGATCTAGAGACATAAAAAAAAATATATTTTTTTAGTTTTAAACTATTTACCTCTAGATGTAGGTTTAGAACCTATAGATATAACTATAGAACCTACCATAGCTAATAAAAGAATTAAAGATATCATAATAAGTCATAGTGAATAACTACTATACATAATATTACCTATAGCACTAATATGTGTTATATCTATTAAACTTGTATCTCAACTTATACTATTAGAATAGTTAATAGATTCTTTAAAATTTTTTTCAAAAAAAGAAAATGTAAAACAATATAATATATTTAATTGTATTATATTTGTTATTATTTTTTGACCTAGAATATAAACTAATATTATCATACTTAATACTGCTAAAGGTATATAGTTATTATTAGTACTTACTAACTCTGATATTCTTATATTAATTAACATTAATATAAATAAAAATAGGATAGATACTGCTCCAATATATACTAATAAATAAGATAAACCAATAAAAGTTAAACCAATTAAAATTAAATAAATAGAAATTATTGAAAATAAACTTATTAAAAATAAAACAGAAACTACAGGATTTTTACTTATTATTGTATATATTCCAAGCATTATGCTAATTAAAGCTAAAAGATCAAGTATATTAGGATTATATCCATTATTTAAGAAATCTATATATATAAACAATTGCATTATTATTTATGATTTACCCCATATCGTTACGGAATTTAATTATTATCATAAATAATAAGATTGATAAATAGGAAGAGAAGGAATCGAACCTTCGATGACTTGAAGTCTTTGAGTTTACAGCTCAACTCGTAAACCAACACACGAAGCCTTCCTAAAAGGATGTTCACATTTTTATATTTTTTGTTCTAGTTTATTAACCCCGTGCAATTTCCATTACACGAACCTTATTTCGACTTAACACTAATTAAAGTTACACATTCGAAAATAATACGTATATATATATATAACAAATCTTATATATATTTATATACATACATTAAACTTATTGCATTTCTTCTTTCAGCGCCTGACGAGTGGTTAGTACCTAACTGATTAACGATTCACCGTTACGTGATGATTAACGATTACTAGTAATTCCTTATTCATGTAGTCGAGTTACAGACATACAATCCATATTAATCAAATTTAAGGATTAGTTGATTTTCACAATATAACTTCCTTTTGTAAAGATAAGTGTGGCACGTCTATAGCCCACAATATTATGGCCATGATGACTTGTCTTGATCCTATATATATAGTCCGATCTAGTGGCAAGGTATATTATACACATAAATAATACCAAGGTTTTCGCTAATTGTAGGAATTAACCTAATCTCACGACATTAACTAAAGACAGCCGTGCAGCGCATGTAATATAATTAAATATTATTCAAATTGTGGTAAGATTTGTCGCGGGTCATCGAATTAAATAACATACTTCACTACTGGTTTCAGAGACGGCCTAATGATTTCAGTTTCAATGTTGCCACCGTACTCTTGAGGTGGAATGCTTACACTTTTATTTATATACTAAAAAATTTTTTTTTAGTTTATGACATTCATAATTTTCTGCTTGGACTACTAGGGTATCTAATCCTGCTCGTTACCCAAGCCTTCGTATCTCAACGTCAGTTTTTACAAAGAAGATCGTATTAGCTTTTACCTGTCTTTTTGATATTTGCAAATTCTATCTTTTCTTCAAAAATTCAAACTTCTCACATTAAACTCTAGAAAAAAAGTACCTTTTTTTAGGTTTAATTTTCCGTCTAGGTACACTTTAAACCTAATTAAGATGACTTACACTTGTCTCTTACGTATTACCGCGACTGCTGGCACGTAGTATTGGTCAAGACTAATAAATAAATAATTGTCATTATCTTTAATCTATTTAGAATTTTATACGAATTCACGTTAATAGTATTAATTTTTATTAATACAAAGCATTCTTCCAAGTTGCTGGTTCAACCGTTAGGTCATTGACCAATATCCCTCACTGCTGTACAATACGCATTAGGAGTTTCTCAGTCCTAATGTGGTCGATCAACCTCTCAGTTACGACTACGGTTTAGCTAGTTATTTCTGAATTTTACTAGTACTAACCGGAATATCTATTAACATCTTAAAGCGAAAAAAAATTTTTTTTCTTTTTTTTTATAAGGGATTTAACCTTTCTTTAAGGTAGCCAAAATATTATATACTCACCTGTTTACCACTTCATTATTTTTATTTAATGACGTACGATTAGCATGTGTTAAGCATTTGGATAGCGTTCAGTCAGAGCCATCATCAAACTCAAGATATTAATATCCCAATAAAATATTTAACTTTTTATTTATATTTTTATTAGTAGTTATCAACTACTTTTTTTTTTTAATTTTTTTTTGTTTTTTTTTTGTTTGTTTTTTGTTTTTTTTGTTTAAATTTAATGATTTTATTTAGATATGAATAAGCCAATTTATGTATTTATTACTAAATAAGTAGAAGTTATAATATATATATAAATAAAATTAGTAAGTATAGGGGTATAGCTCGATATATCAAATTATAATTTGATTTTTGTTTCTTCAAATATCCCAAAATTTTTAATATTATATTTTTATATATACATGTGTAACTATGGACTTTCCTTTCATATCATTATTTTTGTATTTAATCTTTAATTAAACTTAATGTAATTCTAGTGAATCTCTTATATATGAACAAGTTAAAACAATAAATACTTGACTTTGTATAAAAGCTATACCTAATTCTAAACCTGAAAAAGCAAAAATAAATGCTAATGGTATTAAACCTATTAAAAAGTAAAATAAACCTGAACTCATTATTTTAAATGTAAAATCACTTAATATTACTAATAACATATGACCACTTAAAATATTAGCACTTAAACGCAAACCTAATGATACATTACGAGCTAAATATGATATTAATTCTATTAAAACTAATAAAGGTAATAAACCTAAAGGACAACCTGATGGTACAAATAGAGAAAAGAATTTTAATTGATGTTTTTGGAAACCTAAAATTGTAGCACCCAATACTACAGTAAAACTAATAAAAAATGTTAATATAAAATGTGATGTTGAAGAAAAACTATATGGTATTAAACCTAATAAATTATTCATTAAGATAAAAATAAATAGACCATAAATAAATGGAAAATAATTTTGACCTTCTTTAGAATTTATTTGATTTATTACAACACTGTGTACAGTTGCATATATTGATTCTTTAGTTAATGTTCATGAATTTGATATTAATTTATTATTATATGTTATTAATAAATGTAAAGCTAATATTATTATTGTACTTATAATTAAATAAAAACCAAAATTTGTTATAGACATTTTTAAATTTAATATATTTAAATTTAAACTTAAAAAATCTTTTATTTCGAATTGTTCTAACGGGCTAACTATATTACTAAACATTTTAGTTTATACATATACATATATTTAATTTAAATTAAATACGATTTGGAATTATATAAAATTTAGTTATTTATTTGTTTACTCTAACGATTCATATATATTAATAAAATTCAATTTATAAATATATATATTTATAAATCTTAATAATTATATATATATATTAGTTATAATATAAAAACTATAAATATTTATATTATATAGTTTAAACCTATATAGTGTATATATAATAAATATTAAGTTAAATAAAAATATATTATAGTTTGTATTGTATTACTTATTATTATTTAAATTACAATAAAATTATATTTGCCTAGATAATAAGTCCGGTGTTAAAATAAACTATTTATATGTTTAAACTATTATAAAAAGTATCAACATTACTTACTTTTAATTTCAATAATTATTACAAAAATCTTTTAATGTTTGTATAGACAAATTACTTTTAGCAAATGCTCCTGGATTTTTCTCAGCACATTCAACCACGATACTTAGAATTATATGTGGTTCTGTTTCTAATCTAGCTAAACTTATATTATAAGTTTTAATATAAATTAACTCTACTAAATGAGGTTTAAACGATAAAGCTTCATTCAATGGCAATGATAATAATGAATGTTCAAATGCTTTAATAAAATGCAAATGATTAATTAACTCCTTAAAATCTTTAAAATAATATGCTAAAGAATGATGAACATCTCAACTTAAACTTATAGGTGTTTGACTTTTACTTAGTATCATTCTTTTCAATTCTACTGTTCCTTCACCCCCAGCTGTACAGTAAGCTAAACCATTTGATCCATTAGGACATGTAAATGGATAATTATTTAAATAACGGATAAACTCAGATGGTTTACTACCTAGATATTCTGAATAAAAATTCCCCCCATTATACTTTAATATACTTTCAAGAACTCCATTATGTAAACCATTAGAAACACGTAGAGATCAATCAATTGCACGTGCTAACTCAGCTACTGCTAAATTCTGAGAATTAACTATTACTACAGGAAATTGAGTAAATCTTGATTGATTTGAAAGATCTAGACCCCTTGGTCTTAATTCACGATAGTTTCTTACTGCAGGGTTATTTGATTGATCAGAAGCAACTAAAGCACCAGATGAATTAGAAGGAACTAATGCATTAGATGAACCAGAAGTAACAGATCTATTAGATGAATCAGAAGGAACTAATGCATTAGATGAACCAGAGTCATTATTCATA
>JANTQJ010000795.1:0-10406 GCA_032989685.1 Arthroderma sp. PD_2
GTAGTCCACTGAGTACAATAATAATTTTCTGATGACCGATATGTGTGGGCTAGTAGGCTGCCTGCTAGACCCTGCAGCTGCCAGAGCCTCGTCAAGTCGGTGACTGAAGTCCTCCAGTCTGTCTATAGTGCTATCCGTAGACGGGTCCTGGGCATTTTGGGCACTCTGTATATTCCGTGTATCCTGTGACGAGTGACTTTGATGTAGCGCAATTGACTCTAGGCCCTTCTCTAGATATTCAATCTGTATGTTGACTGTGGCTAGAGGGTCCGATCTGCTTCCGTTTGCTATTACCTGCGGGATTGGATCTATTTCCTGGTCCGGACTCATCTGCGAGATCATTTCACGTAATCGATAATTCATCTCCTCGAGCTTCGACTGGGTATTCTGCAGCCCACTGAGGTCGGCAGGCGTAGGTTCTATATCAGCTTCCAGGCTAGGCACATCCCGTGGTCCTGGTTCTCCTCCTTCGCCATGGTGATCTAAATAATCTGCCGTTCGGTATAGACTCCTGTGGTCAAACTCATGTCCACAGCCATACGGATCGGTGTCTGCCGATGACTGGTCGTCCGTCTTTGGGCCTTTCTTCTTCTTCAACCCTTTATGTGTCATTTGTAATACTCCTGCCGTATGCTCCAAGATCCTCGTTCGAATGTCACTGGCTCTTCGCTCAAGCTTTAATATCTCCTGCGACTGCTCCTCGCATTTCCGTCTTGTCATGGCAAGCCCTTCGTCCGACGTATGGCT
This sequence comes from Arthroderma sp. PD_2, assembly GCA_032989685.1. Lineage (NCBI taxonomy): Eukaryota > Fungi > Ascomycota > Eurotiomycetes > Onygenales > Arthrodermataceae > Arthroderma > Arthroderma sp. PD_2. Next base: position 748 of record JANTQJ010000795.1, read on the forward strand.
CTCTGTATCTCCATTCTGCCCCATATGATTCACCCCCTTGTGATGGCCATTCGCCATTCCCGAGCCATCATCATACAACCTGTTGAGCGACTGTGCTGCCTCTTGTAGTTTCAGATCCAACGCCAGCTTCCGTTTACCACCATCTATACGGGATAGGACCAGCGAGAGCTCTCTCTTCAAGTCCTCTACCTCCTCGAACGATAGTACCTCGAAATGTAGACTGTCTCCGATCGCGGTTTCGGCCAGGAGGTGCATGGCTACGGGATCGTTTGCGTTCAGCAGGACGGAGCCCTGGGAGAGCGACGAGTTGAGCTGCTACAAGAAGAAGCCAGAGTAAGCGACAATCCAAGCCCGAGACAGGTAGCAGCACAGCGGTAAGACAGAAGCAGAGACTTACAGGGTTATATCTCGAGCCCTCCTCGTCGGTCGAATGCAGCATTCCCCCGTAACCATCGGCGAGGCCCTTGGAATGTGGCACATTTCCAATCGAGGAGGAAGAAAAGTACCGCGGGTCTCTGTACGAGTACTCGCTCGACCGAATACTGGTCGTGTTCATCGTGAAATTGTTGTGAATCAATCCTGAGCAGCGGCTGGAGTTATATTAAAAGGGGGTGCTGGCCCGACGTCATTCTCGTCATGACCTGGATATTATCGTGAACACATATATAGAACAGAAGAGACAACGAACAAAGAGGCGCATTCGAATCAAGATGTAAGTCAAGCGACAAACGGACAGGTCGCAAACTGAGAAGAAGAAAAAAGTACGAAAAGCCCAAGAAAAGAAAACAAAAAAATTATTCTCCGATGCTCACGAAATCGAGCTCGTAAATAATGCACGATGCGCCACCGCTGCACTGCCTCAAGGTTGAATTTCTCCAGCTTTCCTTCGACCCTTGCATTTACGATCGCTAACCAGTTGATCTTAGAGTGAGAAGAGAAGATCTACTGTGGCCGTTGTGCCCTCAGGAACGGCTCAGGAGAAGCGCGGTGCATCCTACAGCCAGGCACGGCGTTACACTGCACTCTACAGCTATACAAGACGACTTCGATATAGCTATCGTCCCCCCTTCTGTGCCACTTCCCGGGATCAAGGTTGCAGGGGAAGAGAAATCCACTGGATGCTCCGTATCCCCGGATGAAAAATGCAACTGACTTCGATCCTCTTTAATGCATTTCGGCAGAACTATAACATGTTCAGCCACCACTTGTTTTATCCTTGATGCCAACTCTTTTCAGGGGAGAGAAAACACCCCAGGTTTTTCTGCGGGAGGCTCTGGAGTACTGCATTCACCTTCTATGACGTCCCGGATGTTCGTCTGCCTGCAGTGAGACGATGGACTCTACAGACTATACTCAGGTGCGAGGCGGGTCGCCGCCGGGGACCGCAAAGGACGATGTCGAGACGGTCGTAACCAACACCACTTCGAGATCTGAGGCGCCGACTTACAAGGTGTATAAACGTCGGTTCTTCGGCCTCGCGCAGCTGGTTCTGCTGAATATCGTCGTCAGTTGGGATGTGAGTGTTTTTCCTGTTTTATAAACTTACTTGTTCCCCGGATATTGATATCGATGCTAACTCTCCGTAGTGGCTCACCTTCTCGGCTGTATCGAAGACAGCTTCAGAGTATTTCCGGGTCAGCGAGGGTGCTATTAACTGGATGAGCACGGCTTTCTTGTTTGCATTCTGCGTTGCAAGCCCGTGAGTAGTCTCCCGGCTATTCCTATCTCTATCTTTACGGATTCTAACGGAAGGAATAGTTTTGTGATATGGACACTTAACAAAGGCGGACCTAGATCCTCCATCATAACGGCGTCAGGTCTACTGCTTATCGGAAACTGGGTTCGATACGCGGGAACGCGGGCTGGAAATGGCAACTTTGGAGTCGCTATGCTTGGTCAGATCCTGATTGGATTCGCGCAGCCGTTCGTCTTGACTGCTCCAACTAGATATAGTGATATCTGGTTCACCGACCATGGACGCACCAGTGCAACGGCAGTCGCCAGTCTTGCGAATCCCTTTGGCGGAGCGTTGGGACAGTTGATCGGTCCCTTGCTGGCAACCGATCCTGTCCAGATCCCCAACCTAGTCCTCTATGTCTCGATCATTGTAAGCACTACCTGTTCACTCTATCTCATCAACTTTCACTAACAGCTACACAGTCCACCGTCGCCTGTATTCCATCATTCTTCGTCCCCTCTCGCCCTCCAACACCACCCAGCTCAGCCTCCGCAACTGAGAAACCACCACTTCTCGCCAGTCTACGCGAACTAGTAACCCGCACCGAGTTCTGGCTCATCTTCTTCCCCTTTAGCATCTACGTCGGCCTATTCAACAGCATCTCTTCCCTCCTCAACCAAATCCTCTACCCGCATGGCTTCTCCGAGACCGTAGCAGGCATCACGGGTGCGCTTTTGATCGTCGTCGGCCTCGTATCCGCCGGCATCCTCTCGCCTATCGTCGATAGAATGAAGAACTACCTGGGTGCTATCAAGATACTGATCCCTATCATCGCAGCAACATATATAGGATTCATCTTTGCACCAAACTCGGACGGCGTGGCTGCTCCATATGTCGTGGCTGCATTGTTGGGCGCAGCGAGCTTCTGCATTCTTCCCGTCGCGCTTGAGTATCTGGTGGAACTCACGTATCCCATGTCACCTGAGATTCCGAGCACATTATGCTGGACTGGTGGACAGATTTTCGGGGCAGCGTTTATTCTAATTGAGAACGCACTCAAGGCTGGGCCGAACGATAACCCGCCTTTCCATATGACCCGTGCTCTTATCTTTCAGGCCGTGATTGCCACAGTCGTGGTCCCATTGCCATTATGTGTGGGCTTTTTCGGGGCTGATGTACGGAAACGCAGGCTGGAAGCTGAGTGTCAGCGTATTAGGAGTGCTGAGGCAATTGTACGTCAGTCATAGACCTACATTTCCTTTTTCTGGTTGTGATGTGATAATGTATAGTTTTGCATTCATGACCTTATGTACATATCTTTGGCTATTCGTTGCCTGGTCTGGTCCGGTGCTGCCCGTTCGTTTCATCTGTAGTTACATTTTTTGCATTTGCATTTGCCTTGCTACTTGGTTAAAGAAGGAAGATAGATAATGAGAGGTTGGTCTATTGGGAGATTTCTATCATTTTCATCACATAAGATCTAATATCAAGAGGGAAAGGAATAGAAACTAGCCATACAGGTACAAATGAAACAATATATGAGAAAGAACAGAATATATGCAGTCACCCAGTCACCAACCTGTCCAAGGTAACGTTGGTAGACGTAGCATGGTTTCTGATCCATCTATATTTCTCGTCTTCTCCACATCGCATAGACAGCCCGATGGTCCTATATTCTGCATATATGGTTTCTCATATGAAAAGAAAGGACGAGCGTACACAGAATAAAGAGGCCTCAGAACTTGATTTGGTGGGTTGTATAGTACAAGGTATATATTTTATTGTTTTCGTTCTAAGAGAGACAACACGAACGGCGGAGCGGGCATGTATATGCGTAGATAGAAAGAGAAGGGGGGAGCATCAGATCTATTTTAGTGCGCGGAAGAGTTTGGGGGCAGCGCATTGAGTAGCGCAGTGTTGGAGGTGGAAGACTATATAGGTAAATTAAGCGTTAGGTATTTGCATTTAACGAGGAATTGACCGGTTTTGTGGTATGGTGCGAAGTATGGAGTGCATCAACTTACATTCTTCGACACAGTCCTCGTGTGGGCCCTTGAAGTCGGCATCTTCGGCGTTGCGGGTAACACGCTCAACGCAGTCATCGAAATGGTGCTTAGCGGGAGCACAGGGCTTGGAGTTTGCGCAGTCTATCCGCGTAGAATTCGTTAGTCACACCCTTTTCAATGCTTTTTATTTGAACAGGTAAATTTGATGTAGGCGGAATCGACTCATAGCCAATTGATCCCACAACATCAATTGGCCCAATCCAACACCAAAAAAACAAGTTCATAGGTCGCTTTCAACACATATTCTCCAATTGAACAAGGAAATAGTCATCACCACTCACCATCTATCAACTTGGGCATGATATCCTCTGGCTCCTCCTCCTCTTCTTCCTCTTCCTCCTCCTCGGCCTCAGCCTCTTCTTCCTCGGGCTCTTCCGACTTCTCCTCATCGGGCGTCTCCTCCGCAAAGGATGAGTCCTCTGATTCCTCGGCGGGAGGAGCTTCGGCCTCGACGACCTCTCCGAAGCTCAGCGAGCTTACGAAGTCAACGAACATGTCGGCGATACCCATTGTGGCAGATGGAATTGGACGGCAATATCCAACAGTGTAGGACTAGACGGAGGAGAGGGTTCCACGCCGTGGGATAGAGTCGTGGTCGTGGTCGTGGTGGCTTGGTGGTGGTTGATGTTGTCTTGATGTCTGGGAGCGAAAAAAGGTCGTCTCGGTTTAGGTTCGTCGTGATTGGTCAGTTGGACTAGAATGCACGTGATTCGACATGATGAACAGGAAGATGGAAGAACGAAAGATGAAGAGGAAACGATTAGATTTTCCTTGAGAAGACATGGTTTATTGAAGGCTATCTTGTTTATAAGCGCTGGTATAGACATCGTACATGGGCTACTGATACGGTTTCATGGGTCGGGGTTAGGCAGATGGGGTGATATAAGGAGTTAACGACGCTGTCGGAGCTGATTCTCGAACTCGTCCGCAACACTCTGCTGCTGCACCTCTTCATACCCCGGAGGCGGTTCCGTCGGTGGTTCGAATAATGGACGATCCGACCTGCTACCGCCCGGACGACCCTCACTCTCGCCATGCGCAGGAGGCCTATTCAGCGGCTGCGTCGACGGCGGAGGGACTGCAGAACCACCCACCGACATATTCCCCGTCGGTCCTTCATAAGCTGGCAGCTCCTCCAGATGCACGTTTGCGAAATCGACGACCCCAAATGCACCGCCGTCACGACCCGTACGCACCTGCGCCCCATCGCCAGACATCAGCCCGCTCTCCCTCGCTCGCTCAACCGCCTGCTGCAGTCTTTCTTTGATCTGCTCATAGTTCGAGTGGAAATCAAAGGCTCCTCCATCCTTGAAGGTCAACTTTAGCTGTATTGCGGCATACGTTGCAGGAATACCGCCGCCAGACACCGGTTGAACGACGGCGTTCCATACATTAGGGCCGAAGAAGGGTGCGGCAACGTGTGTGTCAAGAAGGTTTAGGAGTGGTGCGGAGAATGATTGGAACTCTGGGGTTGGTTGGGAGGGGAGGTAGACGATCTATACAAAGGTAAGAGCGCGAACATGTATGGATTGCTCCGTTGCCTTTTGATTACGGGACCGGGCATACTCTTTGGTTTGTGAGGTGAACATGGCCAGCACTGCTCTGTTTTGAAAAGGTCTGTTTATCCGGACCAGGATGGATAGACCGAAGAGATATGCTCGTTCGTGGTGGTGAAGAGTATATAACGCGTTCGTTTGGTAAGAGGACTAATCCCTTGGTCTCATGGACCATAGCCCAACTAAGCATCCAAACTTTTAGTAACGATTTCCTGTGTCGTTTTGACTCCATTTGTTTTTAAAGGAATACGCGGTATCGGGTATCAATATAGATGTCAGAGCAGACGAATGATGAGAAGTGTATCAACAGTGCTTAGAGATGATACGTAAGGGGATGAGATGTGTTGGGTGGATGGCATTTAATTGATCTCACAACCAGAAGAGAAACGGAGGGCCACATACTTTATAGACATCTCGAATGTAACAGCCCCCCAAAGGGCCAAAGGTATGGATCTGAGCACTAGGAAGAAACTTTGGACAACAGCTGCAGCTCACCGCGTGCTCTGTGACTGCTTGCAGCCAATATTGGAGACAGCAGACCCTGGAAAGACGTAGATTATGCCGTCTAACTAAAAAGTCAAAAGTTAGATATATAAACCACAAGCGCGCCATGCGAAAGGGAAAAAAAAAGTAGCAGGTCAACCCCTGTAGCGGTGGCTCTGGCTAATGATGTATAGAGATAATGAAAAATCACGGGCTTTAGGCACTATCGCCAGGGACATACGGGACAGACAGAGTGAGACGGACAGACAAGGATATTGATATCAATGTTGGTGCTTTCTTGCTCTCTGCTGGTCTGGCGGGGTAGATATATGTTCCCACCAATATCCTATTAGTAGCGAGTCAGTTATTTATCATCCGGCGAGCTCGATTGTACTTACAGCTAGACGATATAATAATCTTTATGCTATGGACGTCGCATGTAGACACAGCAAGGATGGAACTGTCATCTGCATAGCGGGGTGGCGGAGGCCTGATCGTACGAAGCGGGTGGCTCGTTGGTTACCTAGCGCCTCGGAGATGTCAGAACCTGCAGTTGAGTAAATATCTAGGGGCAAGTAGAAGGTAGAAGAATAGTATATCTTGATTAAAAGGACGGAGTAAGTAAATATAAATTATTTATGCGTAGAAAGGCCTGGGCTTTTGTATTTATATGGGAGGAAACACGTGTTCTACGGGAAAATTCTTAAACTTGGGCGAAGATAAAAAAGACTTGTTCAACTTCATCTCTCAACGGACGACCTCATCTACATCTTTTTGTTACTTGCACCCCTAACAATGCGACTAGCAAACAAGCCAGACAGGACATAGAGATATTTGAGTTTCCTTCACCCAAGGCTGTTCTTTTTCTCTACCTGCATTGAACCTGAAGGACGTCAGCACCTGGATTCCGAGATTTCGCCGGCATGTCGAGATTTCATCGATTTCTAGCCAGAAATACTCCGGCAACATGGTATCTCATTGCTACTCGATCTCAAAGTTAAAGCATTAGTAGGGGCTAGGGTCTACGAAGACGAGAGAAGATCCTCGCAGCCGAAGAATCACTACGTGGCTCGGAAGAAGAGAGGGCTCGAAGCTCAGGCAGATAAGTTGGATGTTACTTAATGGAGTAAATGGCGAGTGCTTGGATCAGCCTCTCACTCTTCCTTGTCTCTTGTTGCAGACTAGGCTGGATCTGCCGCGTCGTCTTGCATACTCGTGATTCGACTCGGACCATACCACCAAGCTCGGCTGTCTCCCTTACCTACCGGCTACTTAGTTACTTGCTACGCGTTCTGAGCTTCGCTTCGTCAGTATCGGACGGGAAGACCAGATTGATGCATATGGCTGACTCGTAGGTGACATGCTGATTGGATGATTCCAAAGTCGTTGATGCAGCCTGGCCAAGCCCGAAAGTGGTAATATCCAATAGGATGGAGTCAGAATCTGCCCCAGGTGTAAGCAACGTGCACAGCGCGCAATGTGCAATGTGCACACTTGCATATAAGTAGCTTGAAGGAATGCCCATTCAAAGACCTGCTTCAAGCTGCTAACTTCCCATACATCGACCATAATAATATACTGCGTACCTTTATACCCCAATGCCGCCCCAAATGCCTCCTAGGATATACACGAAAAAAGAAGAGTGGAGGTGGATCCGGAGACAACTGGACAAGAGAGCGGGCAAGAGGAGTGTTGTACTTCGCGATGGAGTACCGCTCACCGAAAAGCAGCTTAAGAAGGGGATTGGTCGGCACCCGCTGAGCACTTTTGAGGAAAAATGTCAGCAGTATCAAGGTATGATACGATAACATGAGCATAGACGCTCTACTGCTCGAGTTTTCATGATTAAGGTACTCATGTCCTTCAAGACATTCCAAGTCCAGATACACCTCAGCGGATTCAGATCCAAACCCCTATTACCCAGGAAGCCAGCACACCCGTTTTCTTACCATTGGATGAAGTCTTACGCAGCCCTATAAACCAGCAGCAGCAGCAACAGGAGTATCCTATCATTCCTCCTGCTACTCCAGACTTTCCAAGCATGGACTGGCAAATATCCGACGAAGTGTTCCTCTCAGAGTTTATAAACTTCTCTGCTCTTAACTCCGCTAGCGAGGGACAGGCCACAGTTACTTCTGAGACAAATATGGCGAAGCGACATGAAAGACCAGAAATACCGGATACGTTCAAAGATGTCGAATTTGCATTCAGACTTTTGCTCTACGGAGGCCTGGAGTGTTTTCAAACCCCCATCCTCCCCATTCCGGACGTTCAACAACTACAGGACCTCCCCACTCCGGACATCCAACAAGTACAGGATCTCGAAAGAGAAATTCGCAGTCATCTAGCTCTAATAACAAGCTGCCTACAGCTTGGACACGAAGAAGCCGGGCAAACGATACTGTCAGACCTTCTCAAGAAGATCGGGGCCGACCACGGAAGGGGCTGGATAGAATTTAGAGATGATATCCTGGCTAAGCATGATTCCAAGACGGGAGACGAGATCCTACATATCTTCCGCCAGCGACTCGCCGACTTTGAGATTCTACTTGGTCATAAGAATGAAACTCTACTGAACATGCACACTTTCATGTCTTTAATCTATCTTATTCCAGAGACGCTAATACCACCCGGCGCTAGAGGGTCTATACTGTCTAGGCTTAGCGATGGCGCCCAATTCCTACTGCGACCACTGACGGAAGGAGTTGGTGCTGAAACAGCACAGGCTTTACTGGATAGCAGGTGGGATATCGTTACTGTCTACGAGGGGAGAGACTTTGCCGAGTCACCACTGGGAAAGCTGATATTAGCAGCTACACAGAAGCCCTTCCTCATGGTGGCGTGTGCTGGCCTAATGGCCTATTACCGCTTGACGGCCGATTGGGAATTCACATTTGAGTTGCACCAGATAAAAGAATTCAACGATGTCGCCTTATTTGAAAGGATGAGACAGCTTGATCTACGTAAGGTATGTTGCAGGTTGAAATTGCCGTGAAGTTTCAGTTTCCGTTTCCCGAAAAAGTGATGTTTGTATTCCAACGCAACTAATTTGCAGAATATAACTTTATTACAGGCAAAGTGCGGTGGCCGATGCAAATAGATATTTCTGAGCGAAGAAGACTTTAATGCTGAAGTGAGAAATCTGCCTCCAGTGTCCTTCCTCCATCCGCTATTTCCCAAACTTCTGCTTGATATCATCCATCACGGCGTCGATGCTGGCGGCATTGCTGGTGGCCAGGGAGTACTCTGTCCAATGACCAGAGCGAGGAGAGCTGTCGATGAACTGCTGCAGCTGGCCACCGTCGACGATGCCTTTGCCGCTGCCAGAGGAGGTAGACGGAGAGCCAGAGCCAGGGCCAGGGCCACTGTGGTGGAAGGGAGAGACGGTGTTACTATGTGGTTCCTAGACAGGAGGACGGAAGGGAAAGGTGGGCTTCTACCTGTTGTTGGCAGCACTCGTCTGGTGAGGCATCGTCCGAGGTAGACTGGGCGTGTATGGGTGCTTGGGGAGACGATTATATGTCTGTATGCAAGGGGGAGAAGGTATGTAGATGTATAGAACTAGATATTTCTGTCTGTGAATTGTAGTTTCTTTGCTGCTCCTTGATATTCTTCTCGGTGCAAGAAGGGGAGCCCTCTTATATATTCACGTCCACCACGTACTAGGAGGCCCAGAAGTTACTTCCTGCTACAGAATAATATCTTTTGAGCGTCAACACCTCCCATGGCGGCAAAACCTTAGTCGGGCGGACTGGTGACGCCCTGTATACATGCAGGCGGTCTGCAGTTTGAGATGCAGGAGAAGTTTAAGAGGATAAAGAGGCTCAGCTGAACTAGTTCGTGAGTATCAATGTTTTATGGTGTCAGCCAATGAAA
>JANTQJ010000796.1:0-10403 GCA_032989685.1 Arthroderma sp. PD_2
AACTGCGTTTAAGAACTCTCGGGGGGCTTGCCGCATTGGAGTTAATATCGCTTTCAATGAGTAATCAGCTGGCTTCGACATCATTATGCCAACATTTTAGCTAGGTAGGATGTGGCGTCACTTGTTAAGGGTGGTTAGGGTAAAGGCTCGACATATCGACATGTGGTGTGTGCAATATAAGCCAATGATTATACCATTAAGAGCATAAAGGAAGCATCCCCCGGTATTTGTGATCAGCTCCTATGAGTAGCGCCTGATGCCCGATGCTGACAAAATAATTAGGCAACAGTAATAGGTTATTTTCCAAAGATGTTGCGGAAAAATCGATCCTCTATCAGAAGGGACTGAGCTCAGAACTAGTATTTTTCTTGAACCCGGCATCCGGATGCGAGTTGCCAAGGAGCTCCAATACGTAAGTGTATACACCAGTAAGGGCCTCGACTATATGGGCTTTTCAGGGGGTATCAAGATGTGGAAAGTAGCAGATATCCAGGACAGGGGGTTCGGGGCTTCGCCCGCGGGAAATTCCTGTCATATCGTCCAAGAAGGCAGAAAGAATGCGAAAAACGCCCTGGGTGAGTGAGAGAGGCGCAGGTAGCCCGCGTTCTATAGGCACGCATCGCCCCAAAAGGCCTGCAGTGCAGTTGAGGCCAGAAACGTAAGCAGAGGATGAAAACTTCCCGTTTTGGAGTTTCCAAAAGTGGCTATGTACACGTGACATGATATCTTGGCTGCATTAAGGTTAGTCAGGGGTATAAACTTAGTTGGTAATCATATATTATAGTTGGACCGAGGAAGAAAGACGACTAGATTTCTGTTCTATATAGACCAACTATACAACTAAGCAACATATGCCTACGAAACATCAGCACTTTAGAGTATACGATTACTCACAGATGTTTTAGCCCCATTGCTCACTCGAATATCTTCGTGTCCTTGCACCTTTATAAGGCTCTTTTGTTTATACTAGTCTATATGTGATGGAGCCTCTTCTAATCTACCTTAGTATGATTGAAGTATGGCTCTATATAGATGGTCGTGGATTCCACACTTTTATCTGTTGTATTGCTCAAGCATCCCTTTCTAGAGTACTCGAACACCCACACCGCTCTCCTAAAGATGCACTTTTACCCTTTCCTTATTCCCCTCATTTCCCTCATTGCCTTTCTTGGACCTGCGGGGGTGAACTCCAAAGGCGTAGCATGTCCATTATTTCTTAAAGGAATACACCGGAAGAATGATGATCTTATTACGAGAATTAATAATGAACTCCAGCCTCTCTCTGACGAGAATGCTGAATACCCCCTGTATTAATCTCAGTACATATTTCTGGATTTTGACGATACCGGGACCGAAATGCGGGTCTATCATGGAAACTTATAAAGATGAAGTGAGTAAAAATATGCCCATCCCTCTTTGTGCTAGCATTAACTAAATAACATTAGTTACTCGCCCCGGAAAGATCTCTTACATCTTCATTTCCAGAAATCGTAGATGACATTGCAATCGATACCACCAATTCTTCCCACGTTCGCCGCGCAGGGGACAATATAAGGTGGCAGAAAGACGATGATTATGACTTAGCACCAGTCTCCCAGCCACCAGAATTAGATTTTTACGACCTGCGTCCTTATTACTATTACGATGAGTCACAAGGGGAAGGAACGACTATTTATGTGGTAGATACGGGTGCAGAGCACACCCACGATGTATGTCGCTCCACGGAGTAATACTTATAATTGCTAACGGAATCTATAGGAATTCAAAAATACCCACTTCGAGAAATACATCTGGCCCGAGCCAAAATCTGTCCCTCACGAGGAAAGGGATTTCAACCCTAAATTCCACGGGACTGGGGTTCTCAGCAGGGCTGTTGGAAGAACGGTCGGAATCGCACGCAAAGCTTCGGTTGTGGTGGTAGTAAAGAGCAATAAAGATGGCAGAAGTACAATATATAACTTCATCGACGCCCTCTTGAAGACATATGATGATATCACAGAGCACCATCCTAATGGTAAAGTGGTGATAAACCTGAGTTCGTCTCTCCGAAAGCCTAAAGACCCTGATTTGGACGATATGTGTCGTCAGTTATTTACGGATCTCATGACGGCTTTAACTGAGTTGGAACATGTGGTTGTGGTGACCACAGCTGGCAACGAGGGTCCCGTAAGTACAATAAATCTATTTACTGCGCAAACTACAGACTAATTTGTTTTCAGGATAAAGAAATCGACCAGTACCCACAAGTTCTTGGTGGAATTATACCTAAGCTTGTAGTGGTCGGAGGTGTGGATTTTTACACTCTAGAAAATATGTACCAGACAGCTGATTACGTTAGAGTATCGGCTATCGCGAATAAGATAAGAGTTGCGATAGGAAGCGGAAGTGAGATTGATGAGGAGGGACACGGGACTTCTTTCGGTAATTATATTCTGATCGACAAATCCTAGCCCTTCGGACTAATAAGAATCATCTAGCTGCACCGGAGATAGCAGGGTTACTTGCTTATTTTATGGCACTTGGAGCAAACACGGCGGAAGCCGCTCGGCATGAGCTTTATAGTAACGCGCGCCCTCGAAAACCTGGGGCTCCGGCCTTAGCCTGGAATGGTGTGGACTATCGAGAAGTCCCAGGTGCACCGGGACTAGACTAATCCGAGGTCAAAGGCCGGGAAAAGAAGTGTGGTATGCTGAAGGATAACAAATATGCAACCCGCGGTACAATCCACGACCTCATGAATACCAAGTTTTGTCCAGAGGCAGTCAACCAAACAACCCTAGACGAGAATTCAGGCTCGATCTCTAGGACCTACCTCCAGGGCACCCTAGAAGAGATGGTTATCGCTATGGACTGGGCGCCAGAGGTAAAATTTACACCTGATAGCAAGAGCTGCGAGAGGTTCCTGCATGAGATCCTCGACGGATGTGATGGCAATAACCCCGATAATCCGATGAACTGGAAGAGTGGTGGCTCAATCCTGGCCGGACTGGTGAAGTATCGTATCGAGCCAAAGGCGCCCCGTAAGCCTGCACTGAAGGCTCCCGGCGGCGGCTGTGACACAACGTTGAAAAATACTTATAGCCTAGGACGCAATCGTGGCTATACTCAAGCCTGGATCTGGGGGGTTGGATGGTCTAACTCTGACTCTGGGGAGATGCTTAAAGAAAAACTTGAGGCTTGTCACTTGCTTTGCGGCTCATTCAAGTTCAGTTATGGGCTAGGCGGCGATGGGCGCGAATGGAGTGTCGAGGCAAAGACAGCACCTGTTCAGAAGCCATGTATCGAGAAGGCCATCAAGGAAGCTTCCGGGACAGACAAGATTAAGTGCTCAGGGAAGGTATAAAACACCCCTTTTTGATCTCTCTCGCTATCATACTGCTGTCTCGTCCCTTTTCTCTCGATTTGCATGTCTAGTTTTATCTCTTTATAATCACACTCGTTTCTTGTCTTGCTTGGCGGGATGAGGGCAGGCACCCAAGTTCTGTCATTGTCCTGAAATTATCAATAGTTACTATCCTTTATGCATCTGCTTTCTCGCCGATACTACTAGTTTCTGAGGTATAGCTACGAACACTTTTCACACCATATTAGACTAGTTATTTGCAGCCACGTAAGTGGTTATACCCTCCGGTCGCTGCCCAGCTAATGGAGTCAGCGAACATGCGCCGTACTATATCATCATGCCGCTCACTCATGCCATATTAGACAACATAACCACCACTACTAGTTATCTTATAACATTAGTCCTGAGCATATAATTAGCTGGAAGGGAAAGATAGTACGTCGCCTAATTATGACGAGCGACAATGCGAATACTGTCCGTGAGTACCTTCGAAAGAAGATGAACAGGTCCAGAAAACACCAAAGGGAGAAAGCCTTTGGCACGATACCAGCACCAGAGTGGCTTGATTTATGGTCAAGGCGGCTTGTGGGAAAACGGCTCACTTCTATAAACCCGGAGAAGGATGCACACAACCATGGAGAACACGATGAAAATCTAGCTCCGCTCTTCTTCTGCGATCCATCAAGTGGTATTTTGGAGTCGGAGTGTGCACCTCCTAAACCCGCCGGTGAAGCTCCTACGCAGCCGAAATCGTTGCTGATGGCCCTACCTACTGAGCTGCTTCTGCAAATAACCGAAGAGGCGCTGAATCCATGTGTGCCTTACCATGACTATCATTCCAGAGAGCCATCCGTATCCTGGCTGAAGTTCTCGGGCATTTCTCTCATATTTACCTGCAAGTTGCTCTATGTCCTAGGACGGCCGATAGCTCTCTACAATTATACATTCGATATCACCCAACTTCCAAGTATCGCCTGCCTACACTACCCCGTTAGGTGGCCACAGGTAGAAGACGACGCGGAGGAGGTGCAGTAAGCTAATATACACATACTGTCCCCTGGTTCAGGCTAATGTAGTCTGTTATAGGGCTGATATTTACTTCGATCGAAGCTGGTTCATTGAGCTAGTTAGTATATCTGGACTTCACGGTGGTATTGATTGGAAGCCTTCAGAGTAACTATCAAGATTTACTTTGGTCCCACATCTGATCAGGATATATATATAAATTTCGACCTTGGAGCAAAACCGTGGGATATCAAACCGAGTGGAAACTTGCTATGGATTTTTATGGCGTGCCATGAAGATTGTAACAGCGGCCGCACACACTGCACTTGTTATATAGTATATACCTAGCAGAACATAAAACTTTCACTTTTGGTCATCCTCCGAGAAAATAAGACAGGAAAGGTAATATAAACATATAAGGCATGGTGAGAATACTTTTCAGCCCTAAACTCTGACCAGTAAATGATAAAAAATAGAACAGAATGCAGCTTGGCTGGCGGGGTGCATCTTCGTTGAAGGGTGGTGAAAGTACATCCAGCTCCAAGCTACCTGGGAGTCAAGCCGAATAGCTTTCCCTGTTCTTCTTCGGTAAGAAATAAACTCAATGCAAACGCAGCACCCTCTCTCTTCTTCTCAAGAAGTAACGACTCCCCCAGCGGATTGCCGGCGAGCATAAGTTTACGTAGCCCACAAAATTTTGTGGCATATCACATTGGCTGTTTGGCATTATTCCAACTGTGTACATGTTCTCCATACATAAAATTCCCAATGAAAGCAGGGTTGAATCCATTGGATAAAGTATCGGGGGTATGTAGCACATTCTCCAATACAAGAGTGTAGATCTCTGGTTTGCCTCGTTCCCTGGGAACTTGGAGTTCAACCTTTCCAATACCTATAACTCGGCTGCCATTTGAAAGCTTCATTTCGTCAATAGGTTGGTACGTTGTAAAAAAGGATCGATTCTTCGCGTAATGAGCGCCGCTCGTAATCATCCAGTCGAAGCATGCGCTCTCCTGATCCTGCTCAGGTTCCTCGACATCACTGTGGTGCTCGCCAGTTGGAGGCATTGTTGATTTTGCAACCTTATGTTGATGTTGGCTACCTCCTGCAGTATATGCTGTAGTTGAGTCTGTAGTCGCTTGAACTGCTTTTAATATAGTGTTTCAAGGGGTCACTAGAGTTGTATGGCTCCTTTAAGTATGGGAAACAACGCCACGTCACGTGGGGTCTGACTTCATAGCCAAAAAGAACAAGAAACAAGAAACAAGAAGCTCACCAACCGGAGAATCGAGACTTGAAGAAAGGATACCTTATAACCAGTGGCCAGGTCGTTGAATAATCTACCACTATATGTTTATGACAAGCCAGACATCCATACAAGCAATAACGCAATGGCGAAGCGGGTGAGCATGGTAAACCTCGAGTATTTCTCGCCACCACTAACAGCATAATGATGGACGATAGGTAGCGTTTGAGGTATACGGACTCGTCCAAGGCAGGTCTATCATGGCGTTAAACGTGATATCACCGCCCAGCTAACAAGTAAACCGATGTAGGAGTCTGTTTCCGGTAGGGTCCAACATGTCAGTCATCGATTCATGTCTAACAGCTCTGCTCCAGCGACTTCACCCAAAAGCGCGCAAATAGCTACGGCCTAACAGGATGGTGCAGAAACACCGTCAACGGATCTGTGCGTGTCCAGCTCGTGCATATATAAACGCCATCTAACCAGACTACAGGTGCAAGGCGAGGCCCAAGGAGAAGAAGAACCAGTCAACAAGCTGATGACAGACATCTCCACCGGCCCAAGCCACGCCCGGGTGGACGGAGTGGACAGGAGTGATATCGAGCTCAAGCAAGGCGAGACGAAGTTCCAGGTTGTCCGATGAAGGGAGACTCGGGCCCGAGGCGGGATCCTTTCAAACCCCGTAGAGCCATAGCCAGAGCCAGGCTTGACTTTGCAAAGTTAGTCGTTGTTGCATGTGCAGTGTGAGTTGTACTTTTTTATATGGCTAGAACCAGCAATCAAGTTCGGAGTGCCATGTAACTACCTATCCTACCCCGTGGTTTCAGGCTGGGCGACGGGGCCATGAGAGAATATTGCCCGATGAATCATCTGGAGCAGCAGAAATTTCCTGAAGCCCGAGAAGTTATCGACCTGAGCCTGCTGAGCCATGATTCATCTAGGGCTGAGAACTAGCTCTTTGGCTGGAGAGTCCGGGATCTTCCGGGAACGTTAGATGAAGAGCAAGAGATGAAAACTTTGCTGGGAAGTAAACGCGAGACTGCCTGTCAACTCTCCTTGCTTATGCCTGCATGCTTCTACTCATCTTAAACGGCAGGCCTGCGATGCTTGTCTTGGTTATCGCATGTCCTTTATTCACCCTTTTTTTCGACGACTTGGAAGCTGTCCAAGGATCTCCGGCTTCTTCCGACGCGCTTATGCCAAAAAAAGCGGGCTTTTTCGGAGGATTACCAGCTTACCTAAGCCGCTTCCTCTGATGACATCATTGTTTTGGATTTCCTGTCTTTTTGGTTGCTCCCAAATAGAAGAAAGCTTGAAGCCGGCGGATTCTGGATTCTTATATCAGGGCACCCGGTTCCTGGAGGAAGTCAATTTGATATCCTCTCCTCAGCATCCCAAAAGGACTTCTACAGACACCACTATCACCTTCACTATTACACACATTATCTACAGTCTATACTATACTATCTAGATACCGAACCCAATGCACCCACCACCAGCAGCTCCCCTTAGAGCCCTCGTCCATGGCTCCGGCCCTGCAAGGCTCCTTTCACAGCAATGTCTAAAGAGCGGCTTTAGATCGACGCCGACCTTGGTCATCGGCCTTCGAGGCAACTCTGCTTCCCTATATTACCGTGGCAGCCATGACTCACCGTGCGTTCGCGGCCAGGGGAGACAGTTCTCTACCACCGCTCAAGCACGGCTGAAGGAATTTTTTGCTGCTCCAAAGCAGACAAAGCGCATAGTTGAGACCGAATCAGCCTTTGAACACCCTGTGTATGTCCATATACATCTTTCATCCGAGTAACAATTGGCATAACTAACATCCGATTAGCTTCACCAAAAAACAAATGAAAGACATCATAGTTGCCCATCGTGAAACAAAAGATTGGTCCGACTGGGTCGCCATGGGAACCGTCCGTCTCCTCCGCTGGGGTACCGACCTAGCCACGGGCTACAGACATCCTAAACCAGGCGAACCCGCCCCATCCAAGCTCTTCCAGATGAACGAACGCAAATGGCTCGTCCGCTTCGTCTTCCTCGAAACCGTCGCCGGCGTCCCCGGAATGGTCGGAGGCATGCTTCGACACCTCCACAGCCTAAGAAAGATGAAGCGTGATAACGGTTGGATCGAAACGCTGCTTGAGGAAGCATATAACGAACGAATGCATTTACTCACTTTCCTCAAACTCGCTGAGCCAGGCTGGTTTATGCGCCTGATGGTACTGGGTGCTCAGGGTGTATTCTTCAACGGTTTCTTCCTCTCCTACCTCATCTCACCACGAACATGTCATCGTTTTGTCGGATATCTAGAGGAAGAGGCAGTCTTGACATATACCCATGCCATTAGGGATTTGGAGGATGGGAAACTACCTGCCTGGTCTGAACTTCCAGCGCCAGATATTGCTATCAAATACTGGAACATGCCAGAGGGGAATCGGAAGATGGTAGACCTGCTCTATTACGTTAGAGCTGACGAGGCCAAACATCGCGAGGTTAACCATACCTTGGCCAATTTGAACCAGAAGGTTGATCCTAATCCTTACGCGGCCAAGTACGAGAACCCAGAAAAGCCGCATCCTACCAAGTCTGCCGAGTTCGTTAAGCCGACGGGCTGGGACAGGAATGATGTCATTTAGACATATTCTCCATCGCATGACTGTTGTCAGCTTGTTCTTTCTTTCTTTCTTTCTTTCTTTCTTTCTTTCATTATCATTTATACCATCGGTTACAGCGCCTTTTGAATGTACATTTATGGGAAAAGCGCAGGGCGGCATGTTATGGGATCTACTGAAAATCTCTCTTCTCAAAATGGAGTTGGAAACAAGCGATATGCTGGCAGGTGTTTGAACTTTTAGCGCTATTATTCTCAATCCATACTCTCCTTTCCTATCAACATAATTATTTACTTCTCACGAAGAGTGTTCCAACATGCACCAACTACTGCTTGATCCATCCATCTAGTCCCCGAGGGGATAAGGATGCAGGACTTGGCCATCTGCAACACGCTATTAGCAAACCCCGAAGCCTAAGGGGATGTAAGGGGATAGACTCACAGTACAGCGATGCTTCCTTACTTGCCAAAAATATAAAGCTCGGTGCAATCTCGCTGGGTTGGCCGGGCCGACCGAGCTTAGAGTCTGATCCAAATCCTTCCATTTGCTCAGCTGGTCGCGAGGCAGGTTGGATGGGTGTGTGCACCGGGCCAGGACTAGATATAATCCACATCAACACTGCTTGCACTAACCTGGGATAGATGAGGGGGGTACTAACGCAACGGCATTCACTCTGATACCCTTCGGCACCAGGTTTTGAGCTAATGCTCTGGTGAAGCTGACAATTGCCCCTTTGGTAGAGGCGTAGTCGACGAGAGATCCTGAGCCGCGGAATGCAGTCACGGAAGTTGTATTTATTATTCTTGGAGAAATTGTCAGTTCACCGCGATATATGCCACACCAGACGAGAGATTTGCCACATACGAGCTACCCTTCTTCATATGCGGGATTGAATACTTCGACATGGCAATCATTTGCAGAATGTTACTCTGGAAAGTGCTGTACACTGAATCCAGATCAATAGCTGAGAAGTCCTTGCACATCACCTGTTTTGACGCATTGTTGACAAGGACATCAAGTCCGCCGTATTTCTTGATATGTGCGGCCACTGCGTTTTCGCATGTTTTGTTATCCATGAGATTCCCCGGGAACAGGAGACAGTCTCTCCCTTCTTTCTTGACCGCTTGGGCTGTCGCTTCTGCGTCTTCTTGTTCTTCTGGTAGGTAGACGATGGTAATATCGGCGCCTTCACGGGCCATAAGTATGGCAACTGATCGGCCAATTCCGGAGCTGTAAAAGCACTGTCAGTACATGCCGATGTCGACGAAGACCGTGTCGAGACGTACTCTCCTCCAGTGACGATGACTTTCTTGTCCTTCAACTTGTTACATCCCACATATTCAACGAAACCCTCGCTTGATTCAAGCTTGGTCGATTCACTCGTTGGGGCCATGTGCTTCTCCAGCCTAGAGTGGAAGAAGTTTTAGCTCTATTCTCGGGCAGTGATGAACGAAGAGGCTCTCATTGAGTGTGATACCCAGGTTGTGCCTGCGCCTGCTTCTCCTTTACTGGCTGAAAGGCGCCACCTGAACCTGCCCCGGAGGATGCCATTCTGACGTTGTAAGTAGCTGGATATTGTAGTACTACTATCCTTGTCGTTCCTAGCCGAATGCCAATAGCACGACTCGAATGACCCAATTTCAAAGAGAGATTGCGAGAAAACATTTGTGAGCATATCGCAAAAATGGAAGAGAGGACCTCGCCCCCTGGTTGTATAATATAGACAGAAGTGACATCAACGAGGCGATGAGATCATATCTCTCCGACGGGCCATCCTGTAAACCTGTTCTTTAATTGGAACAATGCCGGTTCTCTTATAGACCAGAAGTGCAGCCTAATCAGCTCCGTCCGCCTCTTTCCAGCCATCGAGCAGCTTGTAGATGTGTAGATATCAAGACGGACTCAACGATGGAAGTTCTTCTTGGTGCAAGAAACAACGGATTACCGCATTGGGACTAACGCGAGCGCACCTCAAACCGACCAATCACGAGACTTTTTTCCCTTTTTCAACTTCAACGATGAATTTCGGCATCAACGATCAGGAGAAAACGAAGAACACTCGCTGTTCTCTCATGCTGGCGCCGATATGGGGCTAATCTACTGGCTGCGGAGGCTGTACTCTCTGGATACCCTCGACACTCGTTTCACAGTCTCCTCTTCGACTCCTCTCAAGGCCGTCGTTCCGCCGTCACCC
>JANTQJ010000797.1:0-10399 GCA_032989685.1 Arthroderma sp. PD_2
ACACCTTCGCGGGACGGCCTGGCTTCTTCTCCGTGGGCGTGCTAGACGATTTGACAACGACATTGTACCCGTGTGCCTTTGCGTGAGCATGCACCGACGCTATCAACGACGCCTTATCAGGGTACGTGCCCTCTGGCGGCGGAACGAGGTCATCGACAGGCGACAGGTCGGGGATATCCTGTAGATCGCTGGGCGCATCGAGGTTCAGGTCCGTGGGGTCCGCCATGTTCGCCGCATGGCCGGGTGAAGCGGACAGCCCTTCTTTCCAGAAGTTAGTGCCATTGCGAGCAAGCATATGTAGAGAAATGTGGACTGCGCAGAGTGTGTGGTAGGGGAAGCGCAGATAACTAAGGTTCGACGTGCGTGGATGTATGGTTGAAGCTGTGGTGGTGCCAGATATGCCGGAGCAACGGGTTGGGGTTGATGCGGGTGGTGGGCGCAGGGAGAGGGCGGACAGGCAGCACTGTCCTCGCAGAGAAGAGCGCACTCACCTACCGACAGGACGAGACGCAGTGCTCGCTGATGCTGCTGGAGCTGCTGGAGCTGCTTGTATATCTAAATAGAGGCTATGGGCACGTCGTTTTTTACATCCGGCGGAGTTTCGAGCTTTCAAGTAAGCAGAAGTAGAGAGAGTCACGTGGTGATTAGTCACCCAGAGCCTCAGCTTCGTCGTAAGCATCTTCAACATCTAACAACTAACAACTAACAGCTAACAGCTTAACATCTTACTTCTTACTCTCATCAGCTTTGTTCTACCAGAATGTTGAGCTATCAGGCCGTCGGATTCTTATTCCTTTCCAGCTTATCTCAGAAATAGTTACAAACATACCCCCAGGGCCAGTCTGATGTCATAGACCCTAAGTTAGAGATAACGCAATTCGTATTCACACGAGTATAAGCAAGCAAAAAAATTCATCGTACCCGCAGTCTTGCATGGTTGAGGACTATATTAAGATGTGATGATCCCAAAGCCCCTGATTACTCGGGGATTTCACTAACGGCCTAACTAGGTGCAAGTTGGAGACTCCTTCCTTACAGTCTAGTCTGCCAGGAGGAGACTTGCCCGCCATAATGGTTGCCAACATAGAGCAGACTGTCCCTATAGCAGAGAGCAGTGATGATGATATAACCTCCTTTCTGAAACCGTTGGCTCTTGATGATGACACAGTCTATGACCTTGCCTATCGTTTCTCAAAGACCTTCAAGGAGCTTGCAGCGACCTCTCTAGAGCAGTTCTTTCCCACTGCTGTAACCCGCCTCCCCACAGGACGGGAAACAGGCCATTACTTGGCTGCATATGTTGGCCTTTCATACCTCCGAGTTGCCTTTATTGACCTACTCGGCCCATCTGTACCGGCAGCTAGAATTAACGGTAATGGTGGCGTGATACCACCGCGCGTAAGACGAACGCTTGAGAAAGCATGGCCTATCGAGGAGCGTTTGAAAAGGGATAACGCAAAGGACCTGTTTGCGTGGATTGGAGACTGCGTCGCCGAGGTTGTGGCGGACAGCCTGGAGCCGCGGGGAAGCAGTTCTCCGGCGACAGTAGATATGGGCATTTCTTTTTGTTTCCCTATAAAGTTCGTCTTTGACTGACCTGAACTCCGTTTACTATTTTTGGAAGAGAGGCGATTAACATATACCAGGCAGGGGAACCTTCACGAGGCGATTCTAATGCCTACCGGCAAGGGATTTGCTATAAACTCGGATCTCAATCTTCGAGAGGCTTTGCTGGACGGTTACGATCGCCATATACGGCGTGCCAATCGTGAGTTCAATGCCGATACAAAACGGCTACGGAGCTGTGATTTACCTACGTTAAGGGTGGTAGCTATCACCAACGACACGGTCGGGACACTCGCGTCTCTGGCATACTCGGTGCCATCTTTACCCAATAGCCGAGCTGTGATGGGCCTCATTGTCGGTTCGGGCTGCAATGCCACTATATTGATGAAGATGAACGATCTCCATAAGGAAAAAACCCGTCAGGTTCGCATAAATCAGCCTGAGGCAACTGAAGTATTAGTGAGCACGGAATGGACGCTCAGGGATTCTGCCGCTCCCCTCCGCGAGCTGGATATCGCTACGAAGTGGGATAGTGAACTTGAGGCGGGGAGTAGTCGGCCAGGCTTTCAGCCCCTAGAGTATATGGTTGGCGGCCGATATATAGGCGAACTAGTCCGTATCATTGCTTATGACTACATGCACAATACCCTTGGAGTACCACGCGAGTCACTCCCAGTGAACCTTATTGAGCCATACTGCCTTACAACCGACTTCCTCTCTAACGTCGTTGCATCCCCCTCTGCCACTAAGGAGAGCCTTTCCGCTGACCTACGTGCCAAACTCGCACCTCCCCCTTCATCCAGCGAGTGGAACTGGACACCAGAATCGGCTGGTATTCTACGCACCATTGCATCCAGAGTCCAAGCCCGATCCGCTGCCCTCGTTGCCGCTGCAACCGCCGGCCTACTAGCCTGTACCGGCCACATTCGCCTCACCAGTCTTCAGGATCTAGCATCTATTCCATATACACCTACTCAAGGTGCTACCTCTTTCCTGCAACCGAGCGATCTCCGTAGTCCTGAGGAGCTGGTCGTTGGGTTCTCTGGCGGCGTTATTCAACATTACCCCAGGTACAAGGGGCATGTTCAAAGATATATTGATCAAATATTGCTACTCGGTGGTCCACAGGATGGAGGAAAAAGTATCTTCCTTAGAGAAGCGAGTGATGGTGGTATAATTGGCGTGGGTGTCTTGGCTGGCACTACTAACGGCAAGATTGAGACGATTACGGGGGCGGGTATGAAGGCTGTTGCGAGCGCAAATAATGATCCCCAGTCATAACACCGTGGGGCAAATTGAGAGGACTTCCCAGGTCTTCAGGAATCGATTATTATGTTAGTTTTGAATATAATTAGTTGATTTGGAGCGACGAGGCGTACGGAGTTTTGGATATTTACACTTCCGCCCATCGGATAGATATGGGGGATAGTTGGCTGAACACTTTTAGGAAATGCGTGTTTATCTATGATCAATATTTACGTGCTTACAGTGATTTATGCATACATCTAATTTATCTCAAACGTGCTTTCAAGATAACCTTTAATTGCTGAACTAGGCCTATGCTAATTTTTCGAGATATATTTGAATAGTTCGCTAGATAGTTATGTGTAAGCCTGAGTTGACCACCTTTCAAACACTCACACGCGTCACCATCCAGCACTATGACACTCCAAGCCTCCAACCTATGTCCAGTGTATGTCACGTAGATGTAAACAGCTGATATCGTCAGGGTTGAAGCTCTTAAGCAGCAAAAGCAACCAGGAAGGCCCCACGTGACGACCGTTGTCAGGGCATCGCTGAGTCAGCAGATCATCAACATCAAACGACAACAACAAGGGGAGAAAGCGAGATAGCGAGCGAGAGAGATGAAGAAAGTGAGATAGAACAAACGACAACGACGACGACGACTACGACCACGACGGCGAAAGGACAGCAGAGGGACAGGTAAGTATAGGTAAGTAGGCAGGTTCCTCTGAGCCTGCGCCATATCTGTGCCCTTCACCGAGTTATCCTGCAGAATACCAGCATCTTACGTCAACGATTCACTCCAGCTGGCGCAAGAGGACTACCAGCAGCAGCCTACCTTTAGCCGTGCAGTTGCTATTACCGACAGTCGCGATAGCATCCGGTGCTCTATTGACAACCCCTCACGAGCGTACTTTATAAACATCAATACACAGAAGTACGTTTCAGGACAATATGGCGATCGAGGATCCCCCGTCATCACCGCCCAATCCGTCGACCAACACCGCCGACGCCATCGCTTACTACAAGTCGCAATACGAGGTACTCGAAGCTGAGCTTTCGGACTTCCAGTCGTCGAGTCGCGAGCTAGAGGCCGAGCTAGAAAAGGACATCGAAGCGTCGGAGAAGAGGGAGCGGAAGCTGAAGGAGAAAGTTGAGAGTTTGGGTTACGAGGCCGAGGAATGGAAGGTGAGAAGCGCACTTACAATAGAAACCAGACAGTTTTCTGACGCATGGACGAACAGACCAAATATAAACAAGCCAAGGTGGAGGCCAACTCGGTGCAGAATACGCTGCAGAAGGAGATCACCACTCTACGGGACTCAAACCGGACGCTGCAGCTGAAGCTTCGCGATATAGAAGTCGCCAACGATGACTATGAGAGACAAGCACGCAACACAACCTCTTCGTTGGAGGATGTAGAGTCGAAATATAACGTCTCTATCGAACGTGGGGTGCTGCTTGAGGAAGAGATCAAGAATGGCGAACAGGAGCGAGAGACACTGCGTATTCGAGAACAGCGACTGCGTGACGAGTTGGCGGACCTTAAAGTCGAAACGCATATTACCCAGGAGAAGCTGCGAAAGGCAGAAGCAGCTCTGGAACGAAAGGGGAAACTGTCGTTGTTGGATTCCCATTCCGTGAACGGCCATCGCCTGGATGCATTGGACCATTCGCCTGCAACTACTACCTCGTCTCCTATCGCTACGCCGCTCACCAAGTCAGCGTCCTCTGTTGCGTCAGAGATCGCTACACCTCCGTCTCCGCCCTTCTCTGAATCGTCCACGAACGGGGCGTTCAGAGGCGGCACCCCAAGCATGCCACGCTCCCGCATGTCCATATCCGAGTCTACTACGCTACCAAAACACCAAAAGTCAGCCTCACGTTCTTCACGACACTCTCGTGTGCCATCTGTATCTATGAGCAGCACCACAGGCCGCATGACTCCATCTGCTGGCCGGCGGACCACCTCCAACGGCCTCCCCAAATCAGGCTCCCTCTATCAGATCCGTGGCCTGATTGGAAAAATGCAGAAACTTGAGGAGCGCGTACAATCTGCACGATCAAGATTACCTGCCCCAGTTGACACACCACCCCGTTCATCCCCGCGCACCAACTCGGCCATGGGTCAGTCCTTCATGCCTTCGTCAGTAACGGTACGCAGCAACAGGAAGCGATCCAACGGCAGCGTCGCTAGTAGCTCCAAGGACCACGAACCGACGACCCCAGCATCCCGTCTACCACAAGGGCGAGGTTCGTTCGGTGGCCCTCCCGCCCAATCCACCCCTTCACGGCCAAGCAGTCGCACAAGCATGTCATCACGTTGCTCAATTAACCTGACATCATCAAGCAGCATCGCACAACCTCGACCAGAGTCTCGTCAGAGCCTGAACGGCTCCCGCACCCCGCTAGGACACTTCCCCAGCAACTCACTTAATATGAGCATGTCCAGCATCTCCGACTCCCAGAACAACCACAACCACAACCACCACTCATCCGTCAGCAGCAGCAGCGGAGGCGGCCACCGCCGTCCTCGCTCATCCCTAAGCAACTATAACCCCTCCGCCAGCATGTCGTACATTGATGAAGATAACGCCGAAATGGACCTGAGTATGCACACGCCCACCCCACGACGATACGACAGCATCGGATCCAGCGGCTCGATACCCACGCCCGCCGCGCTGAAGAAGCGACAGAGCGGCGGTATGTCTTCGATACCCACGCCAGCCAGCCTGACGCCTCGACGGACCAGTTCGGCACTCGGAAGGAGAGAAGGCGATATGCCTCCGCCGTCGATGGGTAGGAAGAAGTCCATCATCGGGCCTCGACCTTCTTCCTCCCTGGGCAGTTTGGGAGAGACATATTAACCTTTGCTTTTTAATGAATGTCTATGAATATACAATCATATTACCACTATCCACTACCCACCTTACCGTGCATATTATGCATGCAAAAACCCCGCCCATCTACCCGCGGCGAATAATATGGGACGGACAATTTCACTTCCCCCCATCCCAACACCAACCCCCAGACTTCACTTCATCTTCCTCCTTTCTTAATCATCTTATCCAGCCTTCCACTCTTTTTCAGCATATCATCTAGATAATGACGCATGCGTTTCGTTCCTTTGTTCATGCCCTTATACCCTGTCCTTCATCTTCATCATGTATGTACACCCACGCTACGCCAAAAAATGAATACCAGACCAGAGACCAGGGCGGTCTCTCTTGACATCTCGGAGCTTTTACCTTCCCCTGTCAGCCTTATGCATCCTGCAGTGTTCCATGTATAGGAGGACTTGCTGGCTATTTTTATACGAAGAAAAAAAAGTTCGGGCCTCGGCCTCGGGCGCCGAAACTTACCTAAGCCTTACTTAGTCAGCGACAAAAGGGGGTTAGCGTCGACGTTCTGTTGGGGAAAACTCAGGCCCGCATAAGTTCATGTTGGGTTGGAAAAGAGATTGAAGATAAAGATGGTGATGATAGATAGAGAAGATGATAGAGAAGAGAGAGAGGAGAGATAGAAGAGGGAGAGATGGTAGAGGCAGAGAGGTAGACGAGAAAACTGGTGTAGAGAGAGAGACGGACATTTAGGTGACGTGGAGAGCGAGGAGGGCGGACAGTTTTCGCTGCGTTCTCAACCATCGAAGAGAAAGAAAGCTCCTTGAGCTGGTGGAGCGAAAGTTGGTGGAAAGTGAAAAGTGGCCAGGGGGGGCGTAAGGCGGTACGGTAAGTTACCTGCTTCTCGGCCCGGGTGGATGCCCTGATACGCCCCCAATACAGGTACTCAGCAAAGCTCTCAGATACACCCGATCGGGAAAGCCAGGGCCAGCACTTTTCTTCTTCTTCAAACTTCTTCAAGACCTCAACTTCTTCTCTCTCTTCTTCTCCCTTTCACTCCTCACTCCTCACTTCTCTTCTTCTTGCTTCTCCTTCTCCTGCGTAGAGCCGCATTCTCTCTCTCCCGCTAATTCTCTTCTCTTCTTCCACTCTTTGCTCCTTGCGCATTCCCCCATTGCCAGATGGTAGCAGACTGCTTGCGGCGTTCAGGCTGAACAGACATATACAAACCACTTACAGAGAGATTGCATTGACGACTGGAGCGGGTGGTAGAGGACAAAGACGTACTCGACCGTTACTCGAACAAGCTCCGAATTCCGAATTCAGGAAAACTCTCCGAATCACGACATAAGAAGACGATAGACGGCTTTTAACAGCTTCCTCTAGACGCCGAATAACTACTCCTCTGAACATCAGTTAATCATGCCTGATAGCGGTGAAGCGTCCATCAACGGCTACGGTAGCGCGTATGCCGCCAAACATAACCTGCCTTCACATTTTATCGGTGGGAACCGGCTGGATCTAGCTACTCCGGGCTCTGTGAAGGACTTTGTGGCCAAGAACGATGGTCACTCTGTCATTACCTCTGTACGCATATTGATTGTTGTTTGATCTTGTTACCAAAAGACGGTTGCTAACGGTTGCAGGTCCTGATTGCGAACAACGGTATTGCGGCCGTTAAGGAGATTCGATCCGTACGAAAATGGGCATACGAGACTTTTGGCGATGAGCGGGCTATCCAGTTCACCGTCATGGCCACGCCGGAGGACTTGAGGGCGAATGCAGACTATATTCGTATGGCAGATCAATACGTAGAGGTAGGAATACTCTCGTTTAGGTGGATGGAAAGGTATGACAGGCTAATGCTAATTCTGGATAGGTCCCTGGTGGAACTAATAATAATAATTACGCAAACGTCGAGCTGATCGTCGATGTTGCGGAACGGATGGGAGTGCACGCCGTTTGGGCTGGGTGGTACGTTCAACCCTCGCTACTATGTCAACTTTAACTAACGAGAAAATAGG
Source organism: Arthroderma sp. PD_2 (assembly GCA_032989685.1). Taxonomy (NCBI): domain Eukaryota; kingdom Fungi; phylum Ascomycota; class Eurotiomycetes; order Onygenales; family Arthrodermataceae; genus Arthroderma; species Arthroderma sp. PD_2. The sequence continues at coordinate 7,676 of JANTQJ010000797.1, forward strand.
GGACATGCGTCTGAAAACCCCAAACTGCCCGAATCGCTCGCCGCCTCACCCAAAAAGATCATCTTCATCGGTCCTCCCGGCAATGCCATGCGTTCTCTCGGAGATAAGATCTCATCTACGATAGTTGCTCAGCACGCGGGGGTTCCCTGCATTCCGTGGTCGGGCACGGGCGTAGATGAGGTCACTATCGACGAGGAGGGCATCGTTACCGTGGAGGATGAGGTGTATGGTCTAGGATGCACGCATTCTCCCCAGGAAGGTCTTAAAAAGGCTCGTGAGATCGGTTTCCCGGTCATGGTCAAGGCGTCCGAGGGTGGTGGTGGAAAGGGTATCCGCAAGGTTGACAGTGAAGAGGGCTTCGAGGCTCTGTACAATGCGGCTGCCAGCGAGATACCTGGATCGCCCATTTTTATTATGAAGCTTGCTGGAAACGCTAGACATTTGGAAGTCCAACTTTTGGCTGATCAGTATGGCAACAATATCTCCTTGTTCGGTCGTGATTGTTCTGTCCAACGACGACATCAGAAGATTATCGAGGAAGCTCCAGTCACCGTGGCCAAACAGGCTACTTTCCAGGAGATGGAGAAAGCTGCTGTTCGTCTTGGTCGTCTTGTGGGTTACGTCTCCGCCGGTACCGTTGAATATCTTTACTCCCACGCCGACGACAAGTTTTACTTCCTCGAACTCAACCCACGTCTGCAAGTCGAGCATCCAACTACTGAAATGGTCAGCGGAGTCAACCTTCCTGCTGCCCAGCTCCAAATTGCCATGGGTATTCCCCTCCACCGCATCCGTGACATCCGTCTCCTCTACGGCGTTGACCCCAACACCTCTTCACCCATTGACTTCGGCTTCTCCAATGAAGAAAGCACCAAGGTCCAGCGCCGTCCTCAACCAAAGGGCCACACCACCGCTTGCCGAATCACTTCTGAAGATCCAGGTGAAGGATTCAAGCCTTCCAGCGGTACGATGCACGAGCTGAATTTCCGAAGTTCCTCCAACGTCTGGGGTTACTTCTCTGTGGGTACTGCGGGCGGAATCCACAGTTTCTCCGACTCGCAGTTTGGTCATATCTTCGCTTATGGAGAAAACCGATCGGCCTCGAGGAAGCACATGGTCGTTGCTCTAAAGGAGTTGAGTATCCGTGGTGACTTTAGGACGACTGTCGAGTATTTGATCAAGTTACTTGAAACACCCGCCTTCGAGGACAACACCATCACCACCGGATGGTTGGATGAGTTGATCACCAAGAAGCTGACTGCTGAGCGGCCTGATCCAATTGTCGCTGTCATCTGCGGTGCCATGACCAAGGCTTACTTGGCCAGCGAAGCCTGTGAATCCGAATACCGCAAGGGTATCGAGAAGGGTCAGGTCCCTGCCAAGGACGTCCTCAACACCGTCTTCCCAATTGACTTCATCTACGAAGGGTCTCGCTACAAGTTTACCGCTACCCGCTCCAGCATCGACAGCTACCACCTGTACATTAATGGTAGCAAGTGTTCCGTTGGTGTTCGTGCCCTAGCTGACGGTGGGCTCCTCATCCTTCTTGACGGACGAAGTCACAATGTCTACTGGAAGGAAGAAGCAGCCGCCACTCGTCTGTCTGTTGACGGCAAGACCTGTCTTCTCGAGCAGGAGAACGATCCCACCCAGCTCCGAACCCCTAGCCCCGGTAAACTGGTCAAATTTACCGTAGAGAACGGCGAGCATGTCCGTGCCGGCGAACCCTTCGCTGAAGTCGAGGTCATGAAGATGTACATGCCCCTGATCGCTCAGGAAGACGGAATAGTTCAATTTATCAAGCAGCCCGGTGCTACTCTCGAGGCAGGCGATATTCTCGGTATCCTAGCCCTTGATGACCCATCTCGAGTCAAGCACGCCTCTCCATTCCACGGCCAACTGCCTGAGCTTGGACCACCACAGGTGATGGGTAACAAGCCTCCACAGCGATTCATGCTCCTCCTTAAAATCCTTCAGGATATTCTCCGCGGATATGACAACCAAGTCATCATGGGAGCTACCTTGAACGAACTCGTTGAAGTCCTGCGTAATCCAGAGCTACCATATGGAGAATGGAACGCCCATGCCTCTGCCTTGCACTCTCGCATGCCGCAAAAACTTGATGCTCAAATGACACAGGTCATTGAGCGCGCAAAGGCCCGCAAAGCAGACTTCCCAGCTGCCCAGCTCATGAAGACCGTCACCCGCTTCATTGACGAGAACGTCAAGCCAGCCGATGCCGAAACATTGCGCACCACCATTGCGCCACTTTTGCAAATCATTCAGCGCTACAATGAGGGTCTCAAGGTGCAAGAGTACAAGATCATTGTCTCCCTTCTTGAACAGTACTGGGAAGTTGAGCGCTTGTTCGCCCAGGGGAATACCCGTGATGAGAGCGTTATCTTGAAACTCCGTGACGAAAACAAGGAGGATATCTCACACGTTATCCAGACCGTGCTGTCGCATAGCAAGATTGGATCAAAGAATAACCTCATCCTCGCTCTCCTCGACATGTATCGCCCCAACAAGCCTAATGTCGGCAACGTCGCGAGCTACCTCAAGACCATTCTTCGTAAGCTAGCTGAACTTGAATCTCGCGCCACTGCCAAGGTCGCTCTCAAGGCCCGCGAGGTCCTTATCCAGTGTGCTATGCCTTCTCTTGAAGAACGAGTTGCTCAGATGGAACATATCCTGCGCTCCTCTGTCATTGAATCCAAGTACGGT
>JANTQJ010000798.1:0-10378 GCA_032989685.1 Arthroderma sp. PD_2
TGCAGGTCACCCCCTTAGCCCAACGCCCACGAGTTTGAACGGGTTCTCTGTAGGACCAACTGGACAGAAGGAAGCAGAGCTAAGACAGGGAGCTAGCTGACATGGCAGCTTTATAAAACCAGTCACGGATCCCTAACGGCTCGTCTGCTGGAGATGTTCCTGCGAGAGTGTCGATATCTTCAATTACCCCCCCTTGGTTGGTGATTCTTCCAGCCGACAGACACCCCTCCGCCAGCTCGCATAGTTAACTGTCTCCGGCCGCCGCATCTCGCTCGTCTCGCCCATCAAGCAAGAGACTTCAGCTCGAGACAACCGGCATCATGCATTCGGCACTCGCTATGGCTGCGCATGAGCATACCTCAATGCTGGCAGCCCGCTCGGGAATGTCAATTGAACAGACTAAAGCAATCGAGCTGCTGGATTTTCCACTCCTTAAATTTCACCGCCAATACTTTCCGCTCGTTATCTCTATCGCCTCCTTGTCACTCATTGCGACCGTCGGCTCGTTTCTGTTCCTAACATACCGACTTATCTTTTGGCGCAGATTTTCTTCGACTTATGTCGGTTATAACCAATATATTATTCTAATCTATAACCTGATCATTGCGGACATGCAAACCGCTGGTGGAGCTATCATGACTCTCCACTGGTTCAGAGTTGGCAAAATCAAGGGTAGTTCAAATGCATGCATTGTCCAGGGATGGCTATTCCAAGAAGGGATTCCGACAAGTGGCTTATTTGTTCTCGCAATTGCTATACACACCTTCATCACCGTTATCCTAGGCCGAAAGCTCCAGTACCGGACCTTTGTAGGCTGCGTGATCGGTATATGGATGTTTGCTCTCTTCCTTACCGTGTTGCCTATCATGGTGGCGGGGAAACATGTGTATGTGAATTCTGGCGCTTGGGTATGTCTTGCCTTTCCATATATATATATAGATGCTTGGTGCTCATATGCTAACTAAATAGTGCTGGATAACCGCCAGCCAAGAGGGCCTGAGACTAGGGACTCATTACATCTGGGTCTTCATTTCTCAATTTGGCAGTGTTACCATCTATTTCGTTCTTTTCTTCTACCTACGCCGCAAAGTCGCCTTATCTGCGACCCTCAGCCAGCAGTCACAAGAAAAGCTCTCCCGTTTAAGAAGTGTTGTTAGGCTTATGATTCTTTACCCTATTGCTTATATCTTCCTCTCGCTGCCCATTGCAGCATCGCGGATGGCTACGGCGGCCGGCACAAAACCCTCGTTTACCTATTACATCATCTCAGCAGTGATTATGTCGGCCTCTGGACTCGTCCATACGGTAATCTATGCTGTCACTCGACGGTCATTGATCTTGAATTCTGAGTCGACCACCAAAAAGGGATATGGCGGCTCAACGAACCAGGGAGGAGCAAATTCACAAAAGGATATCGAGAATACCGCATGCACTACGCTTGTCAGCAGCGGTGCAACAAGCTCTTCTCCTACCAGCCCTATCGATACATATAAGAAGATGTATTACCGGATAAACGGCTCAGCGTCCCCGTCGCCAGAGGCGGAGCAATTAGAGATGAAAGATGGTGTGTACCAACAGACTACGATTTCCGTTACGACCAGCTCAGCGTTATCACCATCAACCCGAGACGGTTCATCATCCATAGCGACTGAGCATGACACAAGGCCTGCCGCCTCTCAGCAATGGCCAAGGCCTTAAGGTCTCTGACACCCTCTTTTGATCGCGTTTTCTTTTCTCTCCCGCCGAAAAGGGGCTTATAATTACACTCTTTACTAACTTCCATGTACATTATTATTATACCCTTCATATATATCCAGAAGTTACGGAGTACTTATGACTTAATCAATAATCAAAATCTCCAAACGAGCATTGTTGCCATTACCTCGTACATACACATCTATATCACAATGAAACGACCTTCGCCACGCTTCTACCAAATACTGGTTCAAGGCTGCCGCCTACCTCCTGTGTCACGGTGAGATGTGATAATATTAAAAAGCAAAGACGAGAAATAAGCTGCCACTCTAATAATTAAGGAGAAACAGCCGGTGATCGTCGAAACGTGGTACGGAATGTGGAATCGTGGCTGTTTCTTCTGCACTAGTTAGAAGTTAGGGGTAATATAAGGGATCCAATCAGTGTTACCCTGAGGCCACCTATTAAAGATATATACAACGTTGGCCCTCCATAAAATCGAGCTTGGGCCAGATACTACTGGTGGGTGCGATGGACTATCATTTCATCGAGGGGGGAATTCAAGATAAGGAGGGGATAACTTTGATCATGCACACTTTTAGGCTACGTGGAGTTAAGTTGAATCGATTCAATTCATTCAGCTAGCTCTCAGGACCTATTGCAATTTATGCTACTAGGGCTGAAAATAAAGAGGTAAACGGCCAATCAAAAAGAACGCTGCAAAGTAAGTAAACTCAAGCCAGATCAATGCTCCTTTGACACATGGACGTAAATAGGTACATGAATAGAATAACGTAGATGGATGCGCTGGAAATAAAGTCAAAACCAGACATATAACTAACTCCCATATACCCACATACGATACTTTAACAGCCGACTCATGGACGGAAAGCGATGAGAAGAACGAATTCTATGGCTCCATTAGAAATGACAGAACAGGGGAGATAGCAGCAAAATTTAACAACAGGTATGACAGTAGAAACGAAAGAGGGGGTATATTTGGTGTATAAACGCGACATTGTAGATTCGATGGGAAATAAGAGGGTTTGAATGCTTCACTGGCTAGGGGAGGTCGGATTATTTGCTCCACCGGCTAGGTACTCTGGTGGCACCTTTGGGACTCTGGGAGAAGTAGCTGCCTGAGCCATGGCTCGTTGCTGGGCCCTTAATAGCTCTCGTTGCCGATCTCTATCACGCCCCGCGTTGTTGCCACCAGTCAATCGACGTACACCGCTTCGGATCATGGTATCCAAGGAGAATGAGCCAGCCTCAGGGTTACTGTTACCTAGGACGGCAGCGCGGGAGGCAGAGGATGATGGGTAGTGAAGAGTAAGACGATCATCCGAATCCGATAAAGCATCTTCAGTATCATCGTCAGACAGGAAGGATCGTCCAATATAACTAGGCTCAGGAGTAGCTGGGTTGCCGCTGCTATTGCCTGACTGCGGATAATAGTTACTTGGGGAGGTGATAGATCTTGTGTGTAGTGACCCACGTCGCGGTTGTGTGGATGAAGAAGATGTACTCAGGGGTGATGGATGAATGGAAGGAGCACCAACGCTACTTGAGTCGGTACGTGTAAGGGGAAGTCTAGAATCAGCGAATCCATTGTGGAACGAGGAAGAGGATGCTGTTCGAGCAAGTGACTTGCGCAGTAGCGGAGCAGTATGTTGATCATATAGATGTGTGCTGGCGTCTGGGAAATCGGTAGTAGCAAAGTTGTGAAGGGATGTTCCCGAGATTGAAGGTGCCGAGTGGTTCACCTCCGTCTCTTCAAAGAAATCATCCAAGCTGTCCAATTTTTGCAGCAAATCACCCATGTTAGTTTCGTTTCCAGTATCGACCGATTTCATCGTGTCTGCACGGAACGTTGGAAAATATGAATCGCCATAGTCGTCAACGTGGAATTCCAAGTCTGGTGAAGCTGGCGGTTGGCCCTCAACCCCGTCTTCCTCTGCGCAGGTGTAGAACACCGCATGGACGTTGTTTCTGGTCAAGTTGGACTGAGCAGCCGGAATAGGGATGGACCACCCTGTTGGCTCGGGGATACCGTATAAGCTTTGTATCCCTTCAAATTCCTTTCGGATAGCTCTTGACGAGGCCGAGGATGCCATGCTCATACGAAGATGATGGCGCTCCATTGGGTTTCCAGCAACCGTCATAATGTGGTCAAGGACTCCGAGCGCCTGAGGGCAAAGTTCGGTGTGCAGAAGTCGAAGCAGAGGTGATATGAGATCTGGGCCATGACAAGAGATGTCCGGTCTACGCATGTCAATTTCGGAAATTATCGCGCTGAGAATCCGCATAATGTTGATACGGAACCAGGGTGTGTTGTTCGTTAAAAGCCCCATCAAGAATACCAAACTCTGCACATCCTGACTTGGAAAATAATACATCGATATCGAGTTGACAATATTGGCCAAGAACTCGTCACTTGTTCGATACTGTGTTCGGGCAAATGTAATCAAACAGTCCGATAGTTGAGTGCTGCCTTGTTTCTCTGCGATAGTCGCAAGTAGACTCGCATGTTTTTCGACTTTACTAGGCCCCTTAGCAGGGTCATATTCGTTTAACAGCTCGGGTAGATTTGCCCAAACTGCAAACAACAAGCGATTTCCATCACCGACCAAATCATTGTTCGGTATAGCTGCTAGTCTTCTCAGTACCGTGAGGGTTTCGTGCAGCGACTCCGATGACTTTAGACCTTTGTAAACTAGGTCTTGGATCCCGCAGAATTCGCCCTCCCACTTTGGAGGCTTGCTTTCTTGGAGTTTGGCTGCCACACTTTCGTCAGATAGGTCAATTTTGTCCAGGTATTTTTCAAGCATAGCCAGACTCTCCATGAATTCCCGTTCATGTATCGTGTTCAGGCAAGCACAGGTTGTCCAAAACAGCTGGGGATATCGTAAAAGGTCCTGTGGAGCGAGAGAGCTGATGATAACTTTTAACGTGGTCAAAATCTCCATCGAGAAGGTCTGGTAGTCTGTTTCTTCTTCGGCAATGGTGTTCGAAAGTCGTGCAAGCATGTCAGCAAGCATTCGAGAGTCAAGGGATGTAGATATGCATCTGAATACTTGAAACGATCGGCAGGCAAGATGTCTAACAGGACAGGATGTCGCCCAGTTCAGCGCCTCTCTTGACCAATGATCATTAACACCTTCGTAAACAGCATTGAATATCCCAGCCACGCTATGGGCAACATGGTGCATGGACGACGGCACACGTGGACCAGCAGCTTTCTCATCTTTCCCGTTATTGTCTTCATATTCCCATATGACAGTAGGGTCGCTTTGACGAATACACTCCACAAAATCCTCGATTGATTGACGCTGCGCACCCTGGAGTTCATTCTCGAGCTTCGACGCGACGAGTTCGTGGATTAGATGAACGAGCATTTCTCGGGCTTGCTCCCGTACGGTCAAGGTATAATGGTCCCAGAATATAAGCGCAACATGGATGAGCTTGATGACGCTCTCGAGTCCGATGCTAACTGGAGCAACCATTAAGTCGACAAGGAATATCAGAGAAACCTGCCCTAAGGACAAACCAACTTGTTTGTTCCCAACGGGTAGAATGGTGCCTAGATCGGCAACATACGGCAAGCTTGTAAGATCAGTAGGAGCTGGAAGGGGTTCGCGTCGCTCATGTACCATGTTTTTGGGTACAACCTGAAGCAGGAAAAACTCAATGACTTTGGAGCCCGCTGGGGTCGAAGCTAAGAAGACAACTATTTGTTTCGCATAGTCAACGAAGTTTTGTTCTCTCCGCTCCAAACAAAGATTTATAATAAAGTCAAGGACGAGTTGGACGTTGCCGGCATGAGGACCAGTGGCTAGTGCCTGCCATAGAGCTTGGACCTCGTTGGGCAGTACAGTTCCAGACCGAATGGTAATTTCAAAAAGGTTGGAAAGTAGCATGTAGGACTTTGAGGTTGGACCACCGTTCGGATCTAATTGAAGCTCGATTGCTTGGACCCAAGGGAGAATGGCTGCAACCATATTACGCTGGGTGTCGGGCTGGATATTTTTGAAGTGGAGAGAGAACTCTGAAAAGATGACGAATGCTAGATCGGCATGCTGCTGTGCAAGTCGCTTCGAAGTTTCAAACTGGGCGAGCTTATACACGGCTGTTGTCCTATCCGAGATGCTAATATCAAAGTCTTGTAGCCGGGAATTCTTCTGCTCCCGCTCTTCAATTGTTCTCAATAAACGAGCGGATTTCATGCGGATCTCCCTCTTGCAATTTCCGAGAGTAAATAGGACAGCACCAAGAATGCGCCAAAAGGCAACGGGGTAGTCGCTTTCTTCAACGACGACCTGAGAAAAAACTTCAAAGTAGCTCTCAAGTGCCTTTGGTCGCTCCGATAGGTAACACATCTCGATACATTGCTCAAGCAGGTACGGGAGAGCTTTGTTGTGAACAATCAGATTTTTCAGTGCTCGTCGCCCAATGGCATGTAGTTTATCACTTTCAGTGTTAAGGATTATGTCAATCCATGAGAGCATACGTCTGATATCGAACTGAAGGGTGGCTCCACTTTCTGTGGAAATTCGTATCGGACCGCCGCAGAGTGATGCCATAGAACTCAGCGCAGCGGTGCGCAAATTCCTCTTTTCAATCTCCATTGCTGCGGTGCTACGAACTTCTCCGTTCTCTCGCTGTCGTGCAATGGTGAGCTTTCGCATATTCTCTTCTCGAACCGCAATTTGGTTTTGGTTGGGAGAATAACCGCACCAATCCTCCATTAGGGAGAAAGCTGATTTCCTGGACTCAAACGGCATCCAGCGGGACGGCTCCTTTGACCTTTTGATGCCGGAGAACAGCTGTTCGAGCAGTCCGCAGAAATGGAATCGTAGGTTTTGGAATTCCAGATCATTCTGCACCTCCACATCGCTCAGGAAGATTCTTAGATCTCGGGTATATGTCACCATGTTATTGAGTATCCAGTCATCATTAGACACCTCGGGTTCCTTGAGAAAGTGGGACGTCGCTTTGTAGACATTGGTAACTTCTGTCCTGAGGAGATCTGTACGTCTATTCCGCCTTGGTGTACTTGGTGTACGAAGGTGAGTTCCAATGCGTACCCTAGCCTCTTCCTTACAAGTAGTCACAGCATACTGCAGCGACTCCAGGAGCGTTCGGTATAATGCGATATTGATAGAGCCTAAAGCAACGACAATGGCGCTTCTAATTGAATCATGTGGCGCTGACAATAGTGGAATGACAAAAGCAAAGAGAGACCTTGCAGAGTTAATCTTATCCTGGCTTTGCTGGCCGGATTTTGAAGCCTTCCGTGCATGTTGTGCATTCGCCAGCTGACTCTGGGACTGGGCTCCCGCACTATTTAACGTAGTGCAAGCCATAATGAGATATAGCTTCCACTGTTCAATCATGACTTCAGGTGGCGTTCCACTCCTAATAATAATCGGGCGAGTAGGAATATGGTCTGGGGAATTGAGTTGCATCGGTGGAGGGCCCTCGGCGATATGAGTAATCTGTTTATGCATATGGACTAATCTCGCGCAAACAATTTCACGACCAAGGGTGACTGCGAATGGACAAGTGTCGAAACTTATCCGAATGAGATTTGGAAACACTTTTGCCCATAGAGTAGAGTCGTATGATACCTCGCTACTACAGAGCTCTATGAGGGTGTTGTGTGCAATGCTTTCTTGTCGACCCTTTTGAAGTCTGCTTCGCTCAGCAACAGTTAACGATTCGTCCTTTAGATCGAGAACTCGTTGCGAGTCCCCTTCCATAATACGTATAATCCTTGTATTATTCTTTCCAAGAGCTGTGTCGAATTCAGTCACGAGGCGGAGAACCGTTATGGCAAAGGCACGAACAGTTCTAGATTGAGAGCATAGGAAGAATAGCCCGTGGGATTCAATTTCCTCCACATGAGCGAGGACGCCGGATAGATCAAGCTGCAGCCCTCGAGTACCTGTGCCAGTCTTCTCAGACAAGTCGATGGTAGCGTCTTTGGTTTTCTGCCTAATTTCTTCAATCCATATCTGAATGAGCTGAACATATAGCTTTAACGTTGATTCGATATGGCCAGGCCCCAGCATGCCTTCGTCTGACATGGTAGAATACCTAGCATCAAAGTTGAAGATGAAGCGGGCAAATCCGATAGCTACATGTTGGGCGTACGATTGGCGGGCAATACATTTGAGAGATTCTGCAGACGAGGAGGCGATGTTAGATTGTACGTGGGCAGTGCCCGTGCATAGGAGATTAATGAGGGAGTTAAATGGTATATGATCAGAAAGGCACCGGGGTAGTGCCTGAACGGCAACGTGAAGAAGATCGTAGAATCCTTGTTTTTGGTCAGGCGTGTTGGCGTGGTCATCACGTCGGCCAAAGCTGAAGTGTTCCGTGATTGGAGTTTTGGGCGTAACGCCGCCGAATTTTTCATCAAGGGCGGCTTGTCCTCCGAAGGTATTATCACATAATATAGTGATCTTTCCTAGTATTTCGCAAAATCGTAGGTAGTACTTTCGGGTACTTTCGTTCAACTTGGCTGGATTGAATGGAAGAGGGGAAGGCTGTGGTTTAGGGGGTGGAGCGGTGGTATATTGCGGTTCAGGGATGGACGCTTGGGGGGAGAAAGGAGAGATAGGGGATTGTTCAGTTATAGCAAACTCCTGCGGGAAAGGGGGCGGCGTCCCACCACCGTTTTCTATATCTGCCATGATAGCTAGGAAAGAACGGATTCCAATAACCATTTTTTCAGGTTCCATATGCTCAATCTTGAGGTCTTTGCCAGACGTAAATAGGTCAGAATTGACTAGTGGGAATATAATGCAACGGAAACACATCTCAGGATGCTTGAAGCCGATCATTCGGACTAGCTGGGTGATGGGCTCTGCAACAGTAGGCTCGGTAGTAAGGTAAGTCCGTCTCCCTCCCGGCAGAACGATTCGAATCACTTCTTCCGTTTTACGAAGAGGATTACTTAGGGGGTCACAGTAACGATATAGATATGTCCAAAGCAATCGACATATGGCCTGAAGCGCAGCAGCCCTAGTAGGACGTTCTTTAAGCTTTGGCGAAAGGGCATTCACGGTGGGCATCCATTGCGATAGGAACGTATCTCGCGGAGAAACACACAAGAGGAGAATATGAAGCGGGAAAGCACTGTTCCAATGTCGAGGTTTCACGAGAACCTGAGATAATCGAGGAACAATAAGCTCTAGGAATTCCTTCCATTTGGACGAGGACAAGTCACAAGCTGGATTAGCTGCGATCGGAAGGAGAAAGGTCTCAAGCATCTGACAGTACGCCTGTTTCAGACGCTGTCCATGTGCCTCGCTGAACAGTCTGGCAAGCGATTGCAGGAAATCACACGTTCTCCCCCATCCGTCTTCCGGATATACGCGAAGACGAAGATGTCGCATACCAAAAATCAATAGCTCGGCTTTAGTCTCTGACTCCTTGGTAGCTAGCATGCGTCCGTCTTCTCGCTGGTATTGAGCCAGTTCGGAAAGGTACTGGTTGGAGACGCTGGTGAAGTTGCTTTCGCTCATGATACCAAGCAGTTGTCCGTAGATACGCCAGTTGGCCATTCGTAGTGGCGAGGCGGCAATTTGATCGGGATCAACAGCCTTTAGCTGCCCGAATACAATGTCTTCTAGCCGGTCGGCCATTTCTTGGGTGATTGCATTGAGCGTGCTTTGGTTGAATATCTCGATGAGAACACGACATACGAGGTAGACGGAGACTGTTGCTCGTCGTTCGGTCATGAGAATGTCTTCCTGCCTGTTTATGATTGGAATCGAAGCGGCCGGCGACCCAGCTGTATCTGAAACGTCTGCTCCCGGCTGTGGTGGTTCCGTGTTGCGCCGTACTATGGTCGACGAGATCGATGGAGGGGGTTTAGGCTAGCAAACAATCCATGTTAGCAAATGCAATTCCATATAGTCCATATCCTGGTGTCCGGGTAAGTATTACCTGAGTCCAACCTTGCTTTGCAGTAGCTGCTGCATCGCCCTTTGACTTTCTCCATACCATTATCGTGTCTATGAGTGGTTTTGGCTTCTGTTTCGCGATGTGGCCGAGGGCAGCAATAAGCTGATCGAAGGTCGGGTCCGCTCCCGGACCGCATACCTGTTCTACAGGAGCTTCGAATTCTCCTAGGCTCATGATACACTTGTTAATCTTCTCCTCCGCTTGGCCCACGAACTATAGAATACGGTCAGTACAGCGGTTCCAGGAATTAATGCTGCGGTATGATGGAACGACGCACCGAGTTGAAGAGATGGTGGAGAGCATACTCTCCAACCGTCTTGGCCTCTTGGTTGACATGTCCCGAGCGAGATTTGGAATGTGAGTTTTCCCTCCGTAGCTTCCCAGTGGTCACGGCTCGACGGTGAGAATGCTGGCGTTCTACCCCGTCCGGCCGAATGGTATCCTGTATCGAGGACAGTAGAGATGTCTGTATGATATTCCCCATACCACCAGCCGGCGCCATGAAGCTAGAGGGCGAGAAATCTCCATTCTCCCGCGCCCCGTTGAGCTTGCTGGAATCATTCAAAGCAGGCGCGAATCCAGCGGCTGAGATCATCTCGGGGCTCAGAGGACTCGACGTAGCTGGCGAATTTGCAAAACTGGGACCTCTCGAATGCTGGATGCTCCCATGAACGACAGACGCCTGACGATGGTGGCCGTACGAGTTTGACGG